>KI422580.1:44414-71843 GCA_000473375.1 Anopheles culicifacies | reverse complement strand
CGCTGGGGGGGAAAAAATCGGATTTGGCCCGAAAACGTTGCCCTAGTTCCTCTGGTCGTATCTTCAAACAAACCAACGACTCTCACCATACCTGATCATCACCTTTCCCATCATGCCAACTGAGTTCCTCTGTTGTTGCCCGAGGGTTCGGAAGAATGGGAATGGGGGTTTTCAAAAGATTATCCAAGCCAACCGACGGAAAGTCGGCCAACCG
Source organism: Anopheles culicifacies (assembly GCA_000473375.1). Lineage (NCBI taxonomy): Eukaryota > Metazoa > Arthropoda > Insecta > Diptera > Culicidae > Anopheles > Anopheles culicifacies. Next base: position 71,629 of record KI422580.1, on the reverse strand, counting down.
GGAAAACGCTTTTTCCCGCTCTCCCGCTCACGCTCGCGTGCTCCTTCTCGCTTATCCCACATCCTAATGCGCCAGGGTCCAGCCGATCCGGATACATTCCATTCCCGGGGATACCGGTCTTACCTTTTCATTCAACCTGCTATTTTTGTAAACCTTGTACCGTATGGATGTAGAAGAAATAGAACAGACACGCAATACCGCGAAGTGTATTACGTAAACGGGTCTAATGTTACCTTGCGTTCTCTTGCATTTTTTTGTTTTTCGTTTCATGATTTTGTTTTCTTCTCCTTCACAGGTAAGTCTCCCGATGCGCACATTGATCCCAGCAGGGCGGTCACACAACTGAACCACACGATGGAACTGTTCGAAGGTAGGATCACTAAAGAATGAAAAAAAAAAAAGATGTGCAGATGGAAATTCATCCCCCCCCCCCTGCGTGTGTGCGAGGGCGTCGGGGTGTGTGTATGAACCTTTTGCACTGCATTAGAAGGTGGCCACTGCTGCTGCCATTGACTTTTGCTACCCGGCCAGCCATAAATATCGCAGATTATGGAAATGGTTGCAGATCCCGTGGTGGGTTGTTTCGGTGTTTCCCGTTTTTGCTTGCTTCTCATTTCAAAGGGCGAACGAATGTTTGTGATGTGATAATGATCGGACGAAGTGCTAAAGACAAGCAGCTTATGATAGTACTGGTTGAGATTATTGGGAATCTTTAAAAATGTTGTACATGAAAAATGAGATTGTTTCCTAGACAGACCAGAAAATGCGCAAAGAAAATGTGTTGCATTTTGCCCTCCAGATGATCCTTTTTTTTTGTTAAATCTTAAGTGGTTCTTTATACTCTTGTATGTAATCAAACCGACTCTAATCCAACTCTAAAAGGCAGTAAACAATATTTGTTTCCTCAAAGTAAACAAACAATGTTTGCCATTTATTAAACACTCTTTCATGCCACCAGAACACACGTTGCCTGGCTAATCGTGGTAATCATCATTTGATTTCCAAACAAACAAGATGCTGCTGTTCGCTATACACGTCCAAACGACCAATTAAACGAACATCAATCGCGTGCATTCGTTATTGTGGCTGATTATGATTATTTTGCTCAAGCTGTTGCGTGAATCGAACAGGAATCGAGCTTTGAATCGAACCGTGCGAAATACGTTTCCCGTTTCATTTGCGCGGTAATGCAATATTTATTAGGTAACTACCGCCGATTAGATCGTTCCTAGAAGCGACTGTTGGCCATTTGACAATTTATTTGATGTTTTTTGATATTTTCAACGATTTAAAAAAAACGGCAGCTTAACTCATCCATTTAGCAACACCGCTCAATGTGAAATTCCTTCCCGTCTGTCTGGGGGGGAAAAAGACGGCCCGGCAAACTGGCCATCTCAGTACGGCGGTATTCGTCTGGGTAGAATAATCACTTTAATAACATTACCGAGCAGTCGAGCATTCCTGCCGATCGGAGGTCGGAGTCGTTTTGGGGGAACGGGAGGGTGCGTCCTATCGAGCGTCGTTTTGCGTTGGAATTTGTTCACCTACAGGTTAGAGCGCACAGACATAGACACAAACACGTGTATCACTCATGGCAACGAGACGAAGCAATTTTCGTCGTACGCATATATTTGTAAAAATAGATGCTACCTTCCTTCGTAATGGTCAGCACCGTAACGTTTCGAGCACCTTTCCGTCTGTTTTTTTTTTTTTGTCGTCAGTGGAGACAGTTTTCCTTCGGTCCTCGACGAGGGATTTTCCTCGTCTAGTCTGCATCCGAGGCGTGTAATGTGAGATGTACATCCAACTCACGGGAAGCTAAAAGACAATTTTCTCGCGCTACACCTGTACACCAGGACAAGCCACACCTCGTGTGTCCCCGTATATATATGTAGGATGGATCACTCGCTAGCACTCCCTGCAGAGCGATATGTTACCCCCGCAGTACTGTTTCTTAATGACCTCAATTCCGCTTTGACAAGTGGAACAAATTCTCTACCCCATAGGATACACGACGCACATCAAAGGTCGAGATCAAGCCCATAAATTGACGATTAGCTTGCTCCACTCGTCTATGCGAACGATTTAGTGCTGAAGGGGCGTGATTTATGGGCGAGTAGTTTTGAGACTATCGCGTACCACAATTACGCGTTGAATTTGGCACACACGATAAGAGCGTTCTGTTTGCTGCTCGGAAGTATTTGTCTCCTCGGGTCGTGAAATACATCCTAATCAATTACACTTTGCGCTCCAACGTGTGTCTAAATGGCTCATACTCTTGACAATTTAAAGTACGCCCAAGATACCCAATTTTTTCTCTAATGGGGTTTTAACTCTTTAAAAAAACTACTCAAATCAACGAATAAATGAACAACACCAAGTGGCTAGGTATGTTGAAAGTCAAACCACTTGTAAAAGAATTTTCACCCAGCATGCTCATCAAACACCCCAAAAACCCAACGCAACCAAGTCAAGTATGTGCTGCAAACCGGCAAAGACCCAGCCAGCCAACCAGCCGGCATGCCACTACACGGCTCTCCCCCCGTAACGCGAAGGTTAAGCGCACACAGGCACGCAATGTGGTAGAGAGCAAACGGTGGCAAAGTCTTGGCCTTGGTACGCATTTCGGTGGCCTAAACTAAATAAAACCGCTCTCTCGGCTCTCGCTTTCCTTTTGCCTTCTGCGCGTTACACTTTCACGTACGCGCGCCCTTCGAATAGTAGAAGCGCACTGAAAGTGGCGTTGCTCGATGAACTGCGACCGGTTACTAATTGCCGGGTGTGTGTATTTGTTTTTTCCCTCCATTTTTCTTTTTTGTTACCAAGATCATCGTATGGGTGTGTGATTTCAAGCAGGTGAAAATTTCATGTGCGGGTGCAAAGTGAACGACTTTTTGCTTTTATCTCTTGGCCCATTTGTTACAATTAGGTGCAACGCTAATGAGAAGCGCGGTGTGATGTCAGCTAAATAGTTTCGTAATGTAGCATTTACAGCAAACAAGAGGGAAAATGTTAAAAATTATGGTACACTTCCATACCAACGCTTCGATATTTTTAAGGGCGATCCTGCGAAATGCGGCAAACAAACGTGTCGCATGATGGTGGAATTACAATGACATTGTGTATCAAGAAGTGGAACAGTACCCATAAGCGAGGAGTTACTAAGTAACTAACGTGCTAAAAATGGCTCACGTTTACTGCCTTTCCTTCGCTTCTATTCCTCATTGCTGCAGTAATCTTTCAGAGTAGCGAAGCCATTGCAATCGTTAGCCGTTACTTGCTGTTCCGACCATGCAACGTTTTTTTAGCACCGTTTGTCACGTCGCATTCATGTGGATGCTTTTCCTGTGCCCACACCAACCGGTGTACTGCAACGTACGTAAAGGTCACTTCCGAAATGAAAACTAACCAGCTACTGGTGAGCGGATCCAGTAGCGGCCCCACGAATGTCCGAGAGCATCGTTGCGCTATTCGGGGGAGGGGGGGTTCCATTTCGTGGCCTTGCCCCCAATGGTCGCAATGCTGCATCGGTTCCATCGGCTCGTCCGCCTTGACAGCGTTTTCTGTGGACCATTATATCATGTACCGGTTCATCGAGCATTTTGTAAGTGCACGTGCCAACTCAAACGGTGATTGATAATTGATTCCCATTAGCGGTACCATTTATTGCATCTGTAGCAGCGTGAACTCAGTAATATAGTTATGGCTTTCCGTGATGGATGAATGGTTAGGATAGATACACAGAGAAAAAAAAGCTAATGATCAATGGGTTTATTTTGCACAACAATTTACGGTGTTTATTGTTTAAATCAATGCACACAAAATTGGATCAATGTCGTTTGTTTCCCTTTATTGTTGATTTCTATGTAATATGTTTTTGAAATAGATACCTTTAGACTTTTCATGCATATCTTTGGTATTATTGTAATTAATTACGCATAAACTCGTTTAAGACTGCATGAATAAATTGAAGAACTAGCTGTACGAATGGATTTCATGCCGTCCAATGGCTTTCTGTTCATTCTAAACTCCATTTTGTGATATTCTTGATGTTTATTTTTTATTTTTTTAAAGTATTTAATTGTTGACAGTCAACGTGAAACCTATCAGAACTTATCTTTTAGAAGCGGAAAGACATTTGCAGCCTCAACATCATGTCGAAGACACGTCAATGTCTAGAATCTAAAAGAAAGATTACAGGGCCCAGAACCTTTCAACATTTTTGGGAATATTGTCCTCTTTGATGTAACTACTCTTGTGAACGTCTCTTTTTGCGAGCTAGGAACGGTTAATCCTCTGTGACACTACGACCACGAGAGGTCGTCGCCTGTAATTTCTGACTTTTGTGACCTATATAAAGGTCCGGGTTTCCTAAACAGGGGTTGAAGCGATCTGGACGTGATTTTGGGCCGGTCCTGTCTTGTGAGACCAGAACGCCTTTGATTTACCTTTAAATCGTCCACTTGCGTGGTCTAAGTGTTAGGTGTAAAGATCCTCTTATTCCACTTGGAACGTCCAAAGGCTTGGCCCTCCATTGCTCTCTATTTCAGATCAATTTCAGCAAATTCTGAAACTATAAGTGATATTATAATTGCAAGTATTATTTTCATGCTTTCATTGAGAGTCCACGGCATACATTGAAAGAATATCTGAAGGATTTCCTTTTTATATTTTTCAGACGTTGCTTGAGAATTTTCTATACTTTCCCAAAATTTTCATTAGGCTTAGAGGAACTAAATATCCCAAGACACCGTTAATATTGATCCCCGTTCTCGAGATTTAGCCTTACTAACAAACAAATATTCGTGTTTCTATGCGTTAAAGAGAGAATATCTTATATCCACAGCTATGAGAAAAAAAACGTTTCATAAAACCAGAATCGAACGTATAGTCTTATTGTTGCTATATGAAATATGTACAAGTCTCTTACGGTAACCGGGAAATTGAATCATCAACCATGCATGAGCCACTCATTCTGGGTGTAAAGAGAGAAAAGATTGCAGGATTACTCGTTTGTTTGTTCTTGGAATCGGGCCTCGAACAGTGAGCACCTTCTTGGCTCTTTAACCTTTCGCGATATCAAGTTTAATATCCCGCTCATACAAATTACCTACACAAGTTGCAGTTAAATTTTCCATGTTTACAATCAATCGCTGAAAACTTCAAACAGTCAAGCAAAAAATAGTGTTTCGTTTGGTCCGGTTAACGATGCACTTAACCCGGAACAATCTCCCATGCCCCTGTGGCCTGTGCGCCCGGGCTCCATTGCAACACACATAAATTAATGAGCATATTTTCATTTCGAATGCTGCAAACGATAACAAATTGCAGTATCTCCGGGTGCCCATCGATCACGCAGCAAAGAGCAATCCAGCGTGCCACGCTTTGTTTACGCCAACCGGACAGCTTCATTGAGGTATTTCCGTCTGTTTCGGCTTCTGCCTGCCGTTGATTTATGTAGGCAAATCAAAAGCAATGCGCCTTTGCGATTGCCAAACAAATGGAGAGATAAAAATAGTCCAGTGAAATCCCGGGGTCGGGCCAGGGTGGGACTTGCAGTGTGTGCGACAAGTGCCGATAAGTGGAGGATGCCTTACGAAGTACCGGTGCGGCTTTTGCTGGTAGTTCGACTTTTGTGTCGATGTGTCGACCTTACTTGAGAGAAGTAAATAATGTTAGCTGCTTTCTGCAAAACAGCCTTATCCACAGCTCTGGTGCAAAGGATTCTTCAAATCCTGCTTGTGTTCGTTTATCCGGAGATTGTTGTTCAAGGAAATTTCATAAAAAAATGTAAACGCGTGTGAAGAATCGTAGAAGTGAGTAGACTATTTCCATTGAGGTAGTGTGAAAAACAATTTGATCGAATACCTCCTGCAGCTTTCGTCACCCTCGCTGCTCCATTTTGTAGTACTGACGATGGCTTGACGATGCCTGCCACCTATCGGAGTCACCGTTCAAGAGTCAACTCCCTTGCACAACCGAAACAAGCCGAGAGGCGCGGGCGTATCTCAAGGGTGGTTTCATTCTTTCACGACACATTTTCCATCCGTACCTTTAACTTCCTCTGCGTGGCAACCTAACGTACAGGTTGCCCGCCCGGCAAACCTTACCCCAAGTGCACATCCGCTAGCCGTTGTGTTTCGAAGGGACTTAAAAATAGACACAGAAAACTTCCACCCAGTTCCCAGTCCGCCATATTGGCACATCGGCATCCGCTGGTTTGTTGGTGTGGTTTTGCTATTTTCTGCTGACGAGCAGGTCGTGCCATACCTGCAACACAACGAATGAAGCTGCAGGAAACCCATCTCAACAGTCATCCATCCCGTAGAATACTTCCGCCAGTACGGCCGTCTAATCACTTCCTGCGCTGAGCGTTTGCAATTGTTCCGCCCGGGTGTCGGAGGGGACGTCGGCAGTACTCGACAAGAAAAAGGATAGACGCTAACTCACCCAAGGTGCTTCAAGAGGCCCTGGTGAAGTTCTTCCACCAAGTTAAGCCTCCTTATTTCGCTCCAGCACCAATCACACCTTGCACGCTGCTTAGAGCGCAGAGCATTGGCGAAGGTACCAGCTAGCGTCCACTGATACTGTGACTCGCTGGCTGAAAACGGACCGGTCTAGGAAACGGATCAATGAGCAAACCCACGGCGAAGATGGCAAGACAGCTTTCACGTAGGATAGCGATCCCCCAGAAACCCAGAACGCCCTCATTTGATGCTTCTATTGTGTCGGAAGCTTTCCGCTAGAGCGCACTTCCGTCCGTCCTTCTGGCTCGCTGAGCAAAAGGTATACCTTCTTCGTGTTTGTCCCGTGTTACGGGTATGTGTGTGTGATGACGTCGAAGAAGTGCTTGAGAATATGCTACACAGGCGTATTCGTGCAAGCGCCCCATGATGAAGTGATTCCTTTGCCGTGAAGGTGCGGAACGAAAGGTTACGGTGATACCGGAAATTTGTACACACCATACCACCCAACTCCGGGTTTTCCCTGGCTTTCGGAGGTAGCGATAAATGTGTCGCTTGCAGTGCGGCAAAAAAGGAGAGCTTTGCATAAAAAACACGAAGAGCGATGCAGGAAGTTGAATGGTGATTTTTATGTGACCATAATTTTTCACCCGCATAGTCACCGGGACTGGCGTTAGTTGATGAAAGAATTTACGGGCATGACATTTAGCAGGCGCAATGTGAAATAATTCATTTGTTATCGACAATTTACCTTCCGCTTTAACAGACGCATCAACGAACGACCTTTTGTTCGAAGCTCAAACGGGGTTTCAAATGATTTTAGTACATATTCTTGAAAGTCTTATTGCAGTAGTTGGTTGGGTCTATTTAATTGTATAATGGTAGAGTCGGCGGACATTGCGTGACAGGACTTGTACGAAAATCTCATCCAGAGCGTTCTCTCATACGAGAATTACGTCAAGAAAAAGCAGTAAGGGGCGCTCCACTTATTACGTAACGCTAGGAGAAGTGAAGGAGGTTCCTTTACAACGCAATTACATTTTGTATCCCACAAAATGCAATTTTCTCCCTACATTTAATGAGCCCCTTCACATGTATTGGTATTGTTTTGCCATGGGGATGTTTCCACATATTTTGAAAGGTTAATTTTGTTGCTATGTAATGATGAAGAATTGTACTAAAATATGCACTTAAAAATAATAAAACTCAACACTCGTGAAATTTTGGTCAAAAATGCAAATAGTAATGGCATGTCTGAGATCACTAGACATTGGAAAAAAATGCATAAAAAAGTATAAAAGTATAAATAATAGTATAAAAACGTATTTACATTTTCTGAGATTCGTTTAAACAACCTATAACTTTTACCGAATTTTAAAATATTTAGTTGCAACGAAAACAATGGTTTTCCGTAAATAGCTTAATTTTATACTACACGAAAACATTACAAGGTGTGCAAAAATGTATGAAAAATATGAGCAGAGGTTTTTTTTTTTTAATTTTAAACATTCCACTCATTATTTCATCTAAATCCATAACTTTTTCAATTATTCTAATAATTATACTAGTAGTCTTATAGCTATATGACGGACTATGTATTGTCAATAGATGCAATTCCCTCGGGCAATGACACTGTTTCGAAAGCTTTATTAATTATTATTCAATAACTGGAGCCAAACTTGTATCAGTCATTGCGAAAGCAGTAACATAACTACGACGGAGGAATGACTTGGTTAAGTCATCCTAGATGAAGTCAAATTTGGAGAGAGAGTCTAACATAATCAAGTTTTGTGTGACGTAATATATGGATGTTCCCTAATGGATGGCGTTCTCCATTTCCTAGTGTTATTTATGTTTATGTTTATGGAATGAAAAGTGTCCCGATTCACATTGAATTGGGACATTGAAATTAGAATTCTAATTTATCAGTGTGACAATATCTCCCCATACCCTAGTCTCCCACACACCAGTTCATGTCTCAATCAAACGTTCCCCTAAAACCCCAAACAATTTACTGATAATAGCTCCAAACGCACCAAACGATCTTGTTTGGCAGCACGCACCGCCAAATGTTACCTCAAGATTGTGATCCATCAAACGAAAAACAACACACGAACGCACCGCCATCATCGAGCATGACACACGTATCCTACAGCGGCGACTAATTAGAGCGAATTGCTCTCAGCGTGTCACATGCGAAGCAGACATCCAGGTTTCGGTGAAATGTTCGGTGAGCTGGCGCCTTCACTTATTACATGCTTCTTTTCTTTTTATGCTTCCGCAAAGATAGTGCCCGGGAAAGCAGCTAGCCGAACGAATGGGAAAAACTACTCCCCTCTCGGTGGGTAGAATTCGGTTCTGATGATGTGTAAATATTTTCATATCATTAGTCTCGGCTGCTTCTTTGGTGGCGATGAGAACGAATATTCATACGCGAGTGTGTGTGTGTCTCACACTCGGGTGACACCTCCTCGATCTCTGGGTGTACATTGCAGAGGCTACATAATCTTACCTTTAAGGTAATTTTTACGACCAATCTCAAATGTACGCACAGAAGAAGCAAAAATACACCAACACGTGTCCAATCTTGCAAATGATAGACCAAAACTGACCCCCAGGGAATCTCATCTTCCATTCGGTGCCCTTCGGATGAAGGTGTCATAAAATGTCGGGACCTCCGCCATTGCGTACGGCAATAAACCGGTTGAGATTTGTCCTTCCGACCATCCCCATGGGGAGATCAGGGCGCACCGGAAGTGGCTCATAAAACGTCATCTTATTAGTGGCGATTGCCTGAGTGCGCTCCGAGAGCGTTAGTGTCCGCTGGACGGTGTCCTAATGGGCCACCAGGGTATCGATCTTGCAACTCTTTGGCGCTTCACAAAGGTCAAGCGGAAATAAATGTTTCGTGCAAATGGGTACTTGTTTTTTTTTATTTTGCTAGCAAGCAATTGCAGACTAAAATTGCTCAGTGAGTGTTTCGTTTGAGAGGTAAATATGATAATATGATATACCAGTTTTTTTAAATGCTTCTTGTAACAAGTAACTCATCCAAATGCCATCGTCACATCAAAAGAAAACATGTGATTTCAATTAACATCCATTCGATGGCTGTAAACGACACACACATGGATGAGCAGAAGTAAACGAACAGGCAAACCACTGCATGAGTACGAGAAACCCATTTTATGATACTCTACTTGTGAGACCTCGCATTAACCTCTCATCCTTTCCCGATAGATTTGGAAGCTACTTGGTGGGTGGGTGGTTGTGTTTCATTATTGCGATCCATCCATCAAACGAGTTTTTTCATTCATTCACCACCTACCCTGATAATTATGAAGAAAAAGTAGAAAAAAAACCAACACCACTCACGGATGTTCCACAACTAGCCAGAATCGTATCGGAAAGTGTTTCTTTCTCGATCGCCTCCATCCGGAGGGCATCTGGTAACTTGAGCAAAACGGGCCAAATTAAACCGAACAGATCATCCAAACATTTCCCCTTTATGTTTCCGATCGTTCTGTAGTGCCTTTCCTCGCCCGACAATATTGAATACGATCCTGTCAAGTTGTTCGACACTTCACCCACACACATTAGCGGGGCGCGGCGACTCACACGCTGCCGTGATAATGTGGAGTGGTGATGCTTTAAGAATTTTTGGTCGCTCCTCTGCACCGCTCGATGCTCTTGACGCTACACGGTCTGCATTCGGCCTAATGGGTGTGTTAATGTGGGGAATTGCATCGGCTGTGTGTTCGTAATTTCACACTACTGTACCAAGCTGAGTGTAGCAGTGCGGGACTTTCCGTTGATAAATGATCTTTCCGTCGCTCCATCCGTTAAACACATCTTAAGCCTGTTAGTTGCTCGTAAAAGCTATACTTTATGATGGGTGAGCAAGTTTTCATGGATGCTATTAATTATGGGAAAACTGTGAATTGTGCTACGTAATGCAGTACAGGCGTTGCGATTTGTTTTTTTTTTAAGTTGATATATTATTTTGTTGTTTATAAATGTAGAACAGCAATTATCACAATTATATGTCACGTGTGAAAGGCAAATCATGCAGACCTAAAACACCGTATTGTTGTGTGAAAAGAATAAGAGTGGGTAGAAAATGTAGGATTTTATAACAAAGTGATTTTATAACTCTTTTTTTAATTCAAATCATAAAGAGTTTCTTTATCGACTCTTTCGAGAGTCGAATTGCTGAGAGTTGCTGACAACTCTTTTGAGAGTCGATTCAAATAATCTTCCCATTCTGAGTGAGTTCTTGATCGCTACAGGTATTCAAATCGCGAAGAGTTATGACGAGAGTTAGAGTAAGATTGGCGAATTGAGACGACTCTCTAAAGAGTTGTTAAAACTGTTTGCGATTCGAATCTCTGTGCTGACAAACAACTCCTCCAGAGTAAGATTGATTGAAACTACTCCCAAAGAGTTGACAAATGATTCGAATCTCAATAAGCAAAACGTAAAAGCCATTTAATACTTCCAACACATCATCACCTACAACCACGTTGGTCAGCACAGACAGACATCATGGCCGACGCATTTACAATTACCGGACACTCATAACCACAGGACGATGAGTACGATCGACTTTCTCGGGTTTCCTCGACCCCCATTCCTACCGCATACCAGTGCTAAAATGCCTAAAAGTGCGATCTAAAAATAATTCCCCACCACCGAAACCACCCAATTCTAACCTCAGCTTACTCATAGCGCCAGTACCATCATCATCAGCATCATCACCACCATGACCGTTGAGCATAAAATCAGATTTTTCTTCACCTCGTTTTTGGGGTACCACATACACACCAACTCTCGCTACCTCCCTCCCACCCTACGGGGAGGGGTAAAACATTCCGGGGTTGGGAGCATCACTGTCCTCCGTCAGCCCTGTCATGAACCTCACCCACGGGTTTTGTGCAATAAAAGTAATAATAACGCGCCCAGCCAGTCACATTTACGAGCGCATAAAAAAAAGTGTATGTGTACCACTCTTACGTGTTTTCGTGGTACTGGCAAACACCGATTCTTGGCGTGCTGTTGTATACGCCCGCAGTAATCTTCACGCGACTACGGCAGCGCGTTCAACGACAGCGATCGGAGACGCAGGTACGCGCATTGAAGTTAAATCTTTCGTGATGAAGCCATCAGGCCAGCCGAAATTGAAGTCAGCATCTTCACCTCTCACCTAGCGGCCATTTCCGTACCGGCCGCTGCAATGGAGCCGTCGTTAGGAAAACATGAAAAATGCTTATAAAAAGCAGAAAAGAAAAAACGACGGCAAGCAAATCTCATAAAAGCGCGACAGCATTAAGACTATTCCGTACACTTGCTTGTTCTTTTGCATTCGTGTGTTGCAAATTTCGGATGTGCATTTACCTTTTTTTTTACATCGTGCCAACAGCATCGACCGTTTGTTCCGCTCGGAATGAAGCGTTTTGGGTAATGATTTGAGTCTGTGTACGTGCGGTAAAGGTTTTTGGCGCTTTTTATGGCGCACCACGCATAAACAGAAAATCTTTCACCATTTTAACGATTCATTGCACATTTCTTACGCTGGTTTTGTTTTGCTTTCATAATATTAAGTATATCATTCCGTTTATTTAACATTTATAAGTGACGAAGTGCTTTTAAACGGAATTGTTGTAAACGGATAAATTGAATAGAAACTCTTTTCTACCTTTTTGACGAAATCTCTTCTTTTAAGACGTAGAGAGTTCTTGAACTTTCGGTGTTTTTTTTAATTTTTTTTTATTTATGAAGAACGGCCAGGCCGTATTGCTTTTTGCTTTTGGTGTTTTGTTAATTTTTAATATTTTTTTAACTCTTTTAATACAAGGAATATCACTGAAAGGCATTAAAACATTATTTTATTATAAAATAATTATTTTACTGTTTTTTATAGTTTTTTTTTGCATTCTCAAACCCTATTTTTGTTAATATTTTTAAAGATTATGTTTAAATCATCTGGATTTTTCATAAAAGTTAAATCGAAATGTGCACATGAAAACAGATTAAAATTATAAGTATACGAGATTCAGCTTGGTCACCCTTATAATTGTATGACAGGACTTTAGACTTTGCAAAAAAGCCTTTTGAACCAATGTTTAAACCCGAGAATAAATAAATCAGATTTTGTGAAAATATATGAAAAATGCGTGTGAATATTTGCTATATCTTTTCAAACTTACATTTTTAACTTTATCCTCATCTTTTCCAGTAATAAAAAAAAATTAGCAGCCTTATAGTTATGTCACGTACTGTATGGCATAATTCCAAACGTATCGCAAAATAGCCCAACTAATCTACGTCATCATCAAACCAGAGCCACAGTTTGGTTACGGTTAGCTGTGCGCTTATAACCTAAAGTATGTCGAGCATTCCAGATTGGTGAAATGTGGCCTCTTTCCTATATTTGTGGTGTGCTTAAGCTAGCACCTGAGTTGAGCTAGCAATTGATTTTTATGTTTTCCTTATTGCTAACTGATATATCTGCAGATCTCTCGATTGCCAGACACATGTCTGAAGTATCGTTCGTATGATCAATGAAGGAAACAAATTATTAAGAGATCGAAACATAAACAATCTCAAGACGCACTAAGGTAGCTCTAACTCAACACTTACGCCTGCAAGTAGGTGGTCGGATGGGTACGATGTTCAAGAGACGAGATGTTGGTTGTTTTTTTCCAACTTTCCAACTACATATTGTGTCACGTCATCACTGGCCGTATAATTGTGTTGGGTGGTACATGTTTCGGGTACTTGATTGGAACTGTTTGGCAGTTTTGGAGATGCATCAGATCGTTTCCTCGTGGAACAAGATCTACTGTTAATTGGCTACCATACAGCCAAGCTGCTCTCATTGCAACTATCTGTCCATCACCTCGAAAACTTTGTTCGTTAAACAAACTTTCACCACCATCACAGTTTTGCTGGTACCAAAATAGTTTCGGGCATGCTTTCCGGGCCCATCTCCCATCTTCAATCTTCTCCGGTAAACGCTAGTCCCAGAGAAAAAAGTTTTGTTCTGTCCCATCCAATTCAACGAGGTAATAAAACTCGGAAGGATAAATGTAAGGACAAACACACGACGATAATAAACTGTCTGTGCAGCAATTGTTGCAAATCAACGTGTAAAAGCCACACTTCTGCTCGTAATGGCAATCATTTTCCAAACTCGGTCGAATTGCTACTTCCCGCTGTCGCTCACCGCTTATTTGTTCCTGCAATCCTGCCTGACTGCCCACGTTAATAATCATAATCGTCGGATATTCGGTCGGTTGAACTCGGCTCCATCGAACGACTGTCTCAATCATTCTCGCCAAAAGCGGGGTGGGGGGCGTTTTATTACGGTTGTTTGATGCTGTGGCTGGTTGAAGCACCTTACATAATCCCACTCCAAAGCGATACTATCATTGCGCGGTACCCTTCACACGTGCAATTTCCATGCCGGGTAGAAAAGCTTCTGATTGCTTCTGACTGAGTGTGTAATTTTTATTGTCGCGCTTGGAAATCCTCTCCGAGGCCGGATACGGAAGTGGAAAATCAACAGTTTCAAACCATTTGAACAAAAAAAAAAGGTTCAATTCTATATTGCTCACCGAGCTCGGAAAAGCTTTCGTCGATGATGTCGCGGAAGGTAACGCGGTTTATGGTGTGAGTTAACCCAAAACCGAATGTGGTAATATCTATTGAGTATGGTCCCACTCCATACCATACAAGTAACGAAAATCAAATACAAAACCGTACCTTACGGGTACGATTACAGGAAGGTTTTATCTGTTCGTAACTTTTATTGCACCGTACTTCGGTTCGACACGGTTATTTACTGTTTTTTTGTTTTTGTTTTTTGGTTCCATTAAGCAGATGAACTCAATTCTATCGCTGTTTTGCCTCAGATTGGGTGGAAGTGAAAATATTTTACAGTCAAACATTGGACAGTATTTTCCGCGTTATTGCTATATGTAGATTATACTACTGTAAATAAATGTTAAATTTAACCACTTGTGTTATTGCGATGTTCGGGTGCAGTGAATGTGTATTTAATTTAGCTCTTTTAAGCAATTAGTTTTAGAAAAAATACCATTCAAAAACCTATTATTTTTAATTTTTTAAGAGATAAAAATTAAACTCCCTCATCTATCTGCTTAATGCATGAGAATACATCCTTTCAGGCATACTAATTAGCTGATTCGTTTAGGGTCTTTTTCACAAATAAATGTCACTCCGGTGCACCAACCATTGAACGCACGTGTCGTGGATTAACTTGCGACAAAGGCACTCGGCCCGTCGTTATTAAAAGTGCAGCAAACACTACTACATCCACCGGGCATCATCCAACATGCACCCGTAACAATGCAACGACTGTCTGGCGTTTTTATGCTTGATCACGTTTTTTTTTTTTATATTTCGCCCCTAACGAACGTTGACGCAATCAACGCCCGGTCGTCGCTCATGGCCGTATCCACCGAGACCTTGGACTTGATTCGGAAAGTTTTATTCAAATTTTATTAGCGAACAGTCCTTATGTGTGTCGCTTGCTGTTTCGTGCCTATTGAATCTTTCATCGATTCGGGTGCTTTGGTTTTCTTTTTTCTATTTAGTCTTGTTCTTCCCTTTTCGACTGCCTTGAACGGAATGTAGCATTTCGTTGCGGTCACGACGCATCTTCACAGTGTGCCTGCATGATCACAAAACACGATACAATTGGGTTAGTACCGGTCAGAATCGCAAGTAGCGCAGTCATCATGCAGCTATTGCTGCATCTTCGTCCGACCACTCGGGTCGTTTTAAAAATAGTGTCACCAACACCGCTTAAAGCACAACACATGGATAGCGTACGCGAACAAACGAACCCATTCGGCTGGTCGTTTCATTATTCAATCGAATCAAAGTCCGAACGAAGCAAAGCCCCGGGTTCGGGTCGATCGAGGAACCAACGACACATCTCGTTGACATCAGGGGACACTGAAATGTCACACCAATATCACACCGTCGCGGGGTGTACAGTGTGTGTAACTGTGTGTGGCCTCTATACACACAAAATCACATTAAAACTGTGTGTCCACAAAGCGTTGTACTATTAGCTTAATAATATAACAGAAAATACTATCAATCAACACATCTTGTAGTTGTTTTAAAACATATTTCTGAAGCGGAGTTACATAAACTGGTTCACACTTTTAATCGTCACATTTACTTCAAGCCCATTCTCTTGCATCTGGTAGCCAAGACACTAGGGCAGTGGGTTAGAATTGACTGCACGGGCTCTAGCGCTACTTTGCCATCGCACCTGACCCTGACCGAGAAACAGGCACATGCCGATTGTTGCAATCCTCGCCCAGCTTCCTGCCCACTACTTCAATCACCACGCAACGGAGTTGTATCTGAAACAACTATCATTAACAACCGGTCGGGTCTTACAATAAACCATCGAGCGGGGGATAATTTAGAGCTCCTTCCTTCCTCCGATCGTACCCACTCCATACCATCAGGCAATGGACGTTAGTGTGAGCATTATGTTCATTACGTTCAGCTAAGACGATGATACTGAAAGAAGTCGCTCGGGGTCCGCTTGTTACCTCATGAAGAATGATAATTTATTACCACTCTGTTATGTTATTTACATTAATTGTAACGAATTTTCGATTAATACACCAGTTTCTTGATGATACTGTGTTTCGATTTTGTTTTACTTTAATAACTATAAACAAAAAGTAAGAATGTTCAATCAAAAAGTTGTATAATTTTAGTAAATCTTTTGTTTAAGTAATATTTCCAATAAAACGGAGCCGGAGTACGAAGTGAGTGAGTGAGTTGGATCCTATATATTCACTCATTCGCTCTTTACTAATGAGTGAGTTGAAAAGTAAAAATTGAGTCACTAGTGAGTTTAAACATAAAAGAGTACTCAAAAGATCATTGAATTGTTTGTTGAGTTGAGTTCTAGGAATCTCTACAACCACTCTTGTTATCAAATCCAACTCACCGAAAAAAGTGATTATTTGAATACTCTTAAAGAGATCTATTTCACGGTAACGCAACTCCATTAATACTCATTTAAAGCTAGCGAGTCTAGCAAGAACCTATTAATGAGAAACTTTTCCCTTTTCACTGCAATGTCCATCCACCCGCAGGGTCTCCTTATTTCCCCTGTTCTTTGCAAATAAAGCACAAAAATGAACTGAGTTAGTAGTATTGTTTCGTAGCGAAAGGCCTGAATCCTCCCGGAAGGATAACTTTAGTTGTCGTACGTGACATCGACCGCTTTTCGGTGGAATTACACCGACCAGATGGTCGGAAAGTAGGTTAGATAATGCTTCACGAAACCGGACAACATGTTCTGCCGGGTGTACCTATCGTTAAACCCCCCCCCCCCACCAATCCCCGTTTCTGAACCGGCACATAGTTCTGCAATAGGAGTGGACACCGGCAGCGCTCGTCCGCAAGGGACACACAACACAATTAACTTTTATTGCCTCCTGGCCACGATGAGCCATCCCTGTTGGCTCGGTAGCGTTCGCCGTGACTGGGATTTTTACTCGGATAAAAATCCGAAACGTATGGTAATGAACAAAAAAAAACTTAATAAAACACACACATACAACTCTGAACTAGCACCAAATGAAGCAACGTTCGCTCACATTCTGCTTGATGTGTGAAACAGAACACAAATGAAGAGCGGAAGCACTGCTGCACTGAAGTTGCAGATTGAAGCAACTCGTTGATAGGGCACGATCCCTAGAACAATGTTTTAACGGGTTGAAAGCAGTATCTTTTTTTTTGTATGAGTTAAATTGTTCATTCTAACGAAGTGTGTGTAGCCTTTGTAGCGAGAGTGCTACTTTGAAGTGTTTCGGAGTTTCTAGTGGAAGTAGATGCAACAAAAGTGGAGCCTACAAAACTTGCAACTCAGCTGGTGATCGCTTCATTTGCTTTAACTTTAATTTCGTAATTAAATCATATCCACAAAGATTGCATTTCGGTACTGGTTTTCAGATTTTGCAGAACAAAATTATTTTCCTTTTTGGTTTAATTTCAATTTAGAGTAAAGCAAAACTTTAACTAAAACATAACAACCCCTTCTGTCACATTTTTTCCCCAAAATAAGCATTATTTAAACAAGTAATTATAACATAAAATATGACCACAATTTTGAATGTCTTTTTGTTTTGAATAAAAAAAATCATAATAGTTCCTTTATTTTAATAAATCTCATTTTTTTGTGAGTAATTGATTGAAAAGTACTATTTTTATAATAGCATCAACAACTGTAGAATTGTTCTAGGGAGGGAGTGATTGAGGGAGTTGTTAATGATTTAAAAAAAAAAGATTTTTTGTTCACAAAAATATTATAAATAAATTTTTCTTAAATTGCGTATCTTAAAAGGAGCTAGAATAAAATTTTAAAAAAGCATTTCTTTATTGAAATAATAGTAACCTGATGCTTAAGAGCTGACTAGAATGGGAAGAATAATTTTGGATGTTATCTCAAGCTATAAATAATTTTATGAAGTACGTTAAAAAGCTACTATTATGTTTTACAACCTTTCCCACTCAAAACAACAGAAAGTTCTTTAAGGTAGAAAGAAAAATCATTCATTCACTTCCTAACGCTCGCTGTGTCAGCTATCGCGAAGTATTCCATCCTCTTTGCTTTTGCTTTGCTCACCACCACATCCAATTCATCAAAACGAAAGTGAGAAGAACCGTGAAAGTGAAACCATGTACCAGTTCACACAGTTCCTCATGCCGTCCGTTGTTGGGATTGTGCAATGGGGCCTGGTTTTTTTGCACACCCAACCACCCGGTGGTACACTTATCGTGCCACCATTTATGGGTGGCATCGGTAATTGTCAATTCCGCAATCTTTGACGGTGGTCCCTCTCCGTCCCGTCTCGTTCCCGGTACGTCCCTTGGGAGGGGAGAAGCATGTGTGAGTGAGTGGGTTTTTATGTTTTTGATTTCACGCAACCCACTCGGGAAGGTAGTTAAACACTGGCAACCAATGATCTTGATTTAATCATCGTGTGTTTGCCTAAGTAGTGCTACCTCGAAAGAAGTTGTTTTTCCCCCCTTATCGATTTAAAATTGAATGTCAAATGATGTTTAGCGTGTGTGTGTGGACAAACAGCTGCTGAGTACGGGACCATTATTTGCATAATGGTTCTTGGTGTTTTGCTGAGGTCATCGAGACCCTGACCATGACATTCAAGGGTGGAAGGAAAATGTAAATTCCAGAACTCCACCTACCTTGTTTTCGTTTGGAGTTTTGAAGATTTGCCTAGGCGCGTGGTAAAACACTTTTTTGGGGTGAACATTATTGGTTTTGTAGACCAAAAATCGCAACTCACTTCATTAAACCATCAGCTATGACATGGCACTAGCAGAGTTTAATGCCAGGGAATGGCTGTAGAGGTGTCAGATCTTATCCGGATAAATGGAGATATCCATAAAATCATTTTCTAATGATAGTTTTGCACATAATCCTTTTATGTTCAGGAGCATCTCGAACGACTAGGCACAGAGTTGTCAAAGATAGGGAAGAACATTAGCAATTCTTCCTCCACGAAACCGAAAAAGTTTTAAACGGGTTTTCATTTCAATCTTATGTTAAATATTTACCAAACTCTACTCATTCCTTGCATGCGGTTATATTTATTTTCTTCCTTTGTTTTCTTTCTTTCTAGCTACTGGAACCACCACCGGCACCACAACCACGGCCACCAATGGCGGCGGGGATAACTATCATTTCAAAACGCTGGTACCGTCGGTCGCGGCCGGTGCCATCATCGGCAAGGGTGGCGAAACCATTGCCTCGCTACAGAAGGACGCCGGTGCCCGGGTGAAGATGTCCAAATCGCACGACTTCTATCCCGGTAAGACACGTTGCCACCATCTCAAGCCTTTCTCGCTACCCTAGAGCGATTGTGCTTTCTCTCCCAGAACCTTTATGTTTCCGTTGTGTCTGTGCGCTCATGTCGTTTCTTTGCGTCTTGCGTCTGTATCGAGTACTTTGATTGGAAATATGTAATTCAGTTTCATAAATCCTCTTTTCTGCTTTGTTGACATTTAAATGGATTTAGTTACGGCTTACTGTGGTGCAGAGAGCGTCCTAGATGTGTTTTTTTTTCTATCTATTATACTTTAAATTTAATCCTTAATCTTATGTGCGCATCTGTGCATCTACGCCACCTCTCTCTCTAAATAAAACATTCAACAAATCCACCGCAAACATGACTACTCTCAGTCAAAATCATTCAACTACTAGCAAAACAGAACCCACATTCTCGTACATTGATCGTTCGCCATGTGCGCTGCTGTTGTGATTCCTTATTTTTGTGATTGATATACTTTTTTTGTTAAATAACATTGCGCAACAGCTATCCATTCGCGGAATCAAATGTCCGACCCATCGTTACGCAGCACACACGCAAACATGCACATAAATGTTACGGTCGTCCATTTCGTCCGCACTGTCATCATCATGTTTCGACGACCATCGTTTTGATTTTAGCCAATTCACCTGTAATCTGGAATCGCTGGTTTCGATCGTATGCATTAGCGCATATGCCTGGTGCCATTTTGTAATCTCCATTGTTGATGACTCTCGCCCTTCGTCCGCACACAGTTATTCGACGCGTCAGGACATTGTAAATGTACAATTGAATGAAATCCTGAATGTAAGCTGTAAACGCGCGGTGCCCTATCATTACGTTACCAACAGTTAGGTTTTACACGATTAAAGGAAAGGCCACCTGTATTCCAGAGTTTTATGCATTTTTTTTTGTTCGCCCCCTGTTCTACTCCCCAAAGAACATGTAAAATGGAGGAAAAAAAAACAACAACGCAACGCCATTTTGTACAAACGAACTTATTCATCATTCAGGCTCATCAACTCTCTTTTTTTCTCTCTTCTCTCCCTCTCTCTCTTTCTCTCTCTCTCTTCTTTCTCTCATGTTGTACTCACTTCTCTTCATTTCCAAAGGAACCACCGAGCGTATCTGTCTCATTAGCGGCACGGTCGAGGGCATCCTGACCGTGCTCGACTTTATCACTGACAAGATCCGCGAGAAACCCGACATTACCAAAGCACTGACCGAGGCGGACGCGAAGCAGGCCCAGGAGCGCGACAAGCAGGTTAAGATCCTGGTGCCGAACACGACCGCGGGCATGATCATCGGTAAGGCCGGTGCGTACATCAAACAGATCAAGGAGGAGTCCGGCTCCTACGTGCAGATCTCGCAGAAGCCGAAAGAGCTGACGCTGCAGGAGCGTTGCATCACGATCATCGGCGAGAAGGAGAACAACCGGATTGCATGCAAGATGATCCTGGCCAAGATCGTCGAAGATCCCTCATCCGGCACCTGCTTGAACGTATCATACGCAGACATCAACGGACCGGTGGCCAACTTCAATCCCACTGGTTCGCCATTCGCCGCCTCACAGAATCCCAATTTCAGCTCCAGCACCGCCTCACTCAACTCCGCCATTAGCGGGCCCCTGCCGAGTGCGACGGCCACCGGTTTGCTGGTCAACGGCACCGGACTCAATCTGTCATTAAACCTAGGTGCACCATCACCACAGACTAATCCTACAGCTATCACACAATTGCTTGATCATATTAAGGTAGAAATCAAACGTTTCATCGTTTTTTTCTGTTTTTTTTTTCTTTTTTTGTTTTGTTTTTGGTTTCCCAACCCACCTCGTTTCCCCGTCTCCCTTCTTCGCCCTATGTCCCCACAATTTCACCCATTTGTGGCCCAAGTGTTTGCTGAAACGCTGAAAGCCACCCCTATTCATTGTGAAGCGAATCATTTTCCGTACGATCGCCTCCGGCAGGGTTCTAGATGTTGTTTTTATATGTGCGTGCGCCATTTTGTTTACTTTTCCTTTTACCATGTTTGCCTTTTTGCAACACACTCTCTTCCTGTTTTCCTATACGCTCACCATACACAAACACTCGTTGCTAGCAACACACACACACATATATAAATAATATTTACGATATGATCGCATCATGGCATTACATCTAACATAGCTCTTGCTACATTGTTTATCTATATATGTGTTTACTTTATGGTATTGATTTTTTTTTTCTCCAAAATGTATAGATGTGCATTTTTCTGTTGTTGTTGGGGAGAACTCTTTGCTCTCTTCGTCGAGATTGAGCACTTTGCAGCCTGTCATATCATTGGTCGCCCACTATCTTTCACAACACTCCCTGTTCGGATCCATTCGTTAGATTCGTACGAAATGTTCATTTTGTAACTTTTACGTGTGTTAATTCGTTGTGTTAACTCACTCATCCCTTCTGCTCACACACACACATACATATGATCCATAAAGAAAGAGCTTTTGTTTTGATTTCGTTCCCTTCGGAACATTTCGCGTTCTTTCATTAAAAAAAAGTATTCAAGAAAACAAACCAAAAAAGGTCACCATTTTTCTTTTTAACCTCTTTTGTACAAAAACGATAACCTTGTATCGGGTTTGTGTTGGTTAAACGTTCAAACCAAAAGGCTTTACCGAAGCTTACACATCCTCTTAATCCACCGTCCCTCCCATCCATCCAAGCTTCTTTTTTGTGACTCCCTTCTTCAATGTTTCGATGTAACAAGTGCGCAGAACGCATTTTAAATGTCCGAATGTTGCCAATAACTTAAAGTTTTCCATTTTTTTCTTCTTTCCTTCCGTTTTCTCCTTTCTCTCTCTTTCTCTCTCTGTTAAATGTTCTTACTTGTGCGTGTTGGTGGTGTGGCGCTATTTGCAGACTGCCATGAGACAGTACGGCTATACGGATACGGCTACGGCTGAGGTGCATGCCGCCCTTACCGTGCTGGCTAAGTATGGCGTCCTAGGCATCGGTGTCGGTCTCCAGAATGGCACACACTCGACCACGCTCGGCTATCTGGGCATGCCGGAAATGCAGCAGTCGACGGCGGCGGCAGCGGCAGCGGCCACGGCCTCCACCGGCGTGTACGGTGCCGTCGGTCAGCTCAACCTCGATTCGTACCTGCACGGGGCGGGCACGGCGACGCCCCGCACCACCACCATCGATCGCTACGATCCGACCACGTTCGATCCGTTCCGGCATCCGGGCACGCAGGCGGCCACACCGATCTCGATCAACAACAATGCGTTCGGGTTGGGCAACCCGAGCGCCCTGAATGCGGCCGCCCAGACGCTCGGTTCGCTCAGCAAGAGCCCGACACCGGCCGAGATGACCACGAGCAAGGAGAAGAATGTCGAAATCCCGGAAGTGATCGTTGGTGCCATTCTCGGTAAGTTCCCGTCCAATTACGCACATCCATCCGTGCCGTGTGCTGGTTTGTGAGTGTGTGCGTTATTCTTCGTTTTGTTGTTGGGATGGGATTTGATAAGTGGCTACAGAGTGCGTGATACAGGAAAACAAAACCAAAACAACACATTTAGAAAGAAAAGCCCATCCATAACCATTATACACACACACGCACACTCATTTACACATTGAAACATGTACCCACTATCAGCTACTCAACACACATGTACACGCCAACACCACGTTGCAATCTGTTTGATTAGAGTGTTTTCAAACTAACGCACATTCACTACCACATTCTCATCGTTATCTGCTAGCATGGTTAAGCGCTTCCACCCCCGGCATAAAACATCCCCACATGCATCTTCAACGCCATCCATATCAACACCTAACCAAACCATTGTTTCTTTTTGTCTAAAATCTAATCATTTACGCGTCCTATTTCGCTCTGTCCTTTATATTTCCTTCTTTTGTACAAAGAAAATAAATTAAAAACCCGTCCAAAAAGGGTGTTTCGCTCACGATCGTCGCGAACGTATTGGTTTCTTCTGATCGGTTTTACGCTACTGCACTGCCTCTGTCTTGTCACACTTTCATCATGCGCACACCAAGCTTCCGCTGGAAGGAGGCTGGTGTTTCACCAGTACCGTCACTGAACACTACTATTTCGCTCATCTTCGTGTAACGACAGTTAAACATATACTAGTCAGCCATCATTACTAACAACAAAAGCAATAGAGAAAGATAATCCTACGAGCAACGATTGTTCGTGGATGTTAGATCCTTTTGATATTTTCATGCTAGTGTGTGTAGTGATCTTCTCAACCACACACGTCTGTTGTAAATACTAGCGAATACATAAGTACCATCAATGTCAACTACATATTTACCGTTCTAAATTTGTTGTTTAGCAACTAAATTTGATATTAGGTCTACAAATTTTTTGCTAGTTGCGGATGTTTGTAAAAGAAGGTAAAATATTGAACCGGATGGAAAGACACTGCTGCAATTTGTTATTATAAAAGTACATTTTTATTAAGTACATCTTCTTCTTCTCTGGCTCTAAAACCTCAAGAGGTTTTGGTCTACCATTTCTTCTGCCGGTTCTAAGATCGGCCACGGCCACTGAGCCGCTCCAATAAGTACATACTGTTGGACTATTTGCTACATTGACCATCAGGCGATCCTTTCGTGATAAGCTTTCGGTCTAATGCACCGAAGGTCGTCGATTAAATCTTCTCTAAAAAGGATCGGTATCTTATTTCGTACTAATTTTAGTACAGTAAGCTGATATTGAAATACACAGTCCAATTTAAATGGACTGATATTTAAAAGGAAATTATTATGCATTATTGCAAGCTTTTATAGAACGTTACTTACCAATTAGTAACAATTTCATTTGTTTTTTCCTAAAAACCTTAGTTTTGAATGTTTTACGTATACTTAATAGTCGCTGTTGATCGGAAAGTCCCTTTTATTTATCAAATGTTTAGAGCAGTGCATTTTTGGGGTACATGGTGACTAAAACTGAAAAATCAAATCAGTTTTAGTCAATTCTTGTCAAATATTAGAGCAGTTTAAAAATAGTAAATGGAAACCAGGAATGGCCCCCAGAGCAGCCGACTATGAATTTTGAACTTTGCCATTGATTCCAAACTAAAATTTATTAAAATTGAATATTTCTACAGTAGGGAGCAGGAAAATATATTTCAACATTTTAACATGTGCAACTATGCAATTTTAATAGTTTTTTTTTTAAATACAAATGAAGATAAATACAATTATTAAATCGCTTCATTTACGTTTCCATGCATGTGGGAATGTCACTCCTCCATGCAAAGGAACAATCCAAATGAGATTCGATCTCCCGTGTGCCATATTAGCTCGAAAAATAGATGGTGGCGACTAGTGTTGCCTGCCATTTTGTAAGGAGAACTAGCAACATTTTACCTGCCAAACATCAAAACTGGCTTAAACCTTCATAAACTCCATCATTTTTTAATTTTTCTTTTAATAGTTTTATCATTTTTTATCTTGTTGGGTTTACAACTTTACAACTTTTATTATGTCCGTTCGCTCGGACGGTTCCTAGCGTACGAGAACGATCGTCCTAATCTAATCGCTCTCGAAGCGATCTCATCTCTTGCTGTAGCGCCACCTAGCGGCTGCTAGCCTAATCCGTTAACGTCAATGGCGATAACCGTGAGGAACAGTCAGGACTGCAAAAACGTAGCGCCTTACGGTTCACAACCAGTTGGTGGTTAAACACCACAGGACACCAGGGACGGAGTCACAATTTTTCTGGTGTTAAATATTTTTGAAACAGAGTTGCTTCGGTTTGGTTAGGATCTCCAGATTAAATGCAGGTTTCAGTCTGTCTACAGAAACAGATTCATTTTTGTCCTTTATTTTGATTATGAAAAATGTTCTACACCTTCGGATTTCCTCATACGGTCCTTCGTATGGTGCCTGTAGGCCAGTTTTTACCTTGTCAACCCGAACAAAGACTTGTTTACATGTATCCAGGTGTTTTGGCACGAATTGTACAAGAACATTTTTCGTCTTAGGAGGAATCGGTTCCATTGGAGATTGAAGACGAGTTCCAAGAGATGATCTTGTAATGATAAAACAAGAGGGTACGATTGCCCCATAAATTAGCAAATGCCTTCATTAAACTTCACTCTAAAATGAACCGATGAAATTATAACATCAATGTCGTGTAAATAAATGTACAAAACTTCAGCAATCATACTGTTCCTCATCATTTCGTCCATTTCACTCGTTCATCACGTGTTCAGTATCACCGAACGGATCGTATTTGTGTGTGTAAATCAACGCGAACCTCTAGTATCATCCCAACAGAAAAAAGGATTACACATTACGAACGTAAGAAAAAAACAAATACAAAGCCAAATATAATAACTGTAGTAATCATTCGTCGTATCATAGCGAAACAGCAG
Organism: Anopheles culicifacies; assembly: GCA_000473375.1. Classification (NCBI taxonomy): domain Eukaryota; kingdom Metazoa; phylum Arthropoda; class Insecta; order Diptera; family Culicidae; genus Anopheles; species Anopheles culicifacies. The sequence goes on along the minus strand of KI422580.1, from coordinate 45,890 downwards.
ATAACAACATCTTCTATCCATCCTGCAACCAAATACATACCCCCAGCGCAAGAATATATATCAATGAAAACAGAACAGTTATGCAAAACAGTACGCCAGCAAGCAGAAACCAACGAGCGCATGCTCCACACACCATCCACTCGCTCCCGAAACCCACCCACCGCCCCCGTCTGAATCAAAACGCCACCAATTTGACCAAATAAACGTTTACTCTTCCAGGTAATCCCTACCTGCAATCGACATACACGCCATTTCTGCAATGTGCATATCCCATGAGCTCGGTCGAAAACGTTATCGATCATCACTATTAAAGACCGCACTTGCCAACCGACCAGAACGGACAACACGTACACATAGCAATGCATACACGCACATGATAGATTGTAGGAAGGGGGCAGCTGAGTAGATTAGTACTACATATATTTACCGAAACAAAATTCCAATACAAAGGACGTTCCATCGGGAAAGTGAGGAAGTGTAGCAAGCCGTTCGTGTGCCTTAACAAAGCTCACCCGTGCATGTGATAAGACCAACGGTGTCCACTGAAAACTAGTTGTTTTAGCTTTAGTGCGAAGAATATAATATTCTAATCATTTTTAGATTGCCATTCGTATCGGAGCATAGCCGATAGTGTGTAATGTGTGCGTGTGTTAAGCTTCTTTTCTCACATTTATGCCATACGTTCTTTACCATACTTGCATTTTAATACATTTTACACGATTTAGGTACGCGTTAATATGCGTCTTAGAGCATAATAAGAGGCTAGATTAGAGTCACATTGTTCCATTCTTATTCCAATTGGCTAATAATTCGTATGTGCCTTTATAGGGTCAGTTAAGCGAAAGGTCTCGAAGATATGAAAGAATAGCACTATTAACCATATCGTTTGCCACAACAGTACAAAACAGTAGGGCAGTACAGTTCAAACTCCTAACACTCGGAGCAAACGGACGACACGAGAAGACACTAAGAGGACAGAACGAACCACGAACGTACGGAGTGGTGATGCATCGATTCGTATTTTGACGGCCGGCTTTATCCACTGTCCGCCATTGCACGGCATTGCCATGGCATTACGACAACCCTGCGCTGCCGCGGGGTGGGGAAGAAAAAGAAAACCGTACACCAACGTACACCTGCCCGACAAATGCGGCCTAAATGGGCAATCAATGAAAAACACGCTGAGCGCGAGCGCGAGATTGTGTGACAGAAAGTGTTGTGCGACGATCGATCGGGACCGAATCTGGCCGCTTTTTTCGCTCCCATTGCCCAAGTATATACACACTTTGTTTTTTTTTTTTTAATTAATATAACTTCTTTGTTTTACTTTTTCTGTCCAAAACCCTTCCTGCCCGCTTCCTTGCCTTGTGTTATTTTATCGGTGCTATGTGTTACCATTTTATTTCGCTTTCCTCATACTGCACTACATTCATGCCGGCTAACAATAATACATAATACGTGCGAGGGAATATGTTT
>KI422580.1:0-28407 GCA_000473375.1 Anopheles culicifacies | reverse complement strand
GTTGGAGACCACCACGTTAAGGTATTCAGTCCGTAGGAAATATGGACTGCGTCCCACATAGCCAAATCAAGACAACCAACTCCTAGCAGATAAAGGTATAGTTACAGCAGTAATTATTAGGCTTTATTCCAACGTTGTGGTCGTAATGAGACTGTTTGCGGTACTTGTCTGCTTCGGCATCCGAACCGCCACATCGTGGTTGATCGTGGTGTTCTGTAGATACTATTCAGAGCATAAAATCAAATCCCAAATAATTTGGCTAAACTCCAAAAATGTCTATTTCGAACGTTTGTTATCGATCGACCAATGTTTCATTCAACATAATTATTTAAATAATTGTAAATCAATTCATGAATGGGGACTCTTTTCTTCCTTTTTGTCATATTCTATTAGCTTCTATTAGATTGAGAGAGTTTTGCTTCGGCCTATTTTATTGAATAAAGCTTGTTTGAAGAAATGCAAGAGATGATCGTAATTAATAGTTTCATTGATTTGGATGAATGATTACACACAATTTATCATTTTTTCATACTATTCCCTTTGTAATGTTCAATATTTGCTGCATTTAGCGTATGAATCAAAAATATTGGAGAAATACAATATTAAAACGTCTCGTTTGAATAGCGTCCGAAGAGCTGACAAACCGGCTGCGTTTCAACTGGTACCAGGAGCACAGGGCTGCTGTCTATATTACCAGGCGCTATGAAACCAGCCTGTACAGTGGTGGACAACCAGACAGTTCTAGATACTATTGAGTAATGAAATTAAAGCTATAATCATGAATAGACTAAATATTAAAAATCAATTGTCTAGCAAAATCCATAAACGGCCTAAACAAAAGCTCATCGTCTTATTTTCGATTCATACTTCGTTTAAATTATTGAATATTTCAGACTTAAAGCTGATAACAACAATACAAATCTTCAAATAAAACGAATATAGTTATTCATGATTACAAAAGTATATGTTCCACTTTGCTTGACATCCCCTGCTCCCAACAAGCGCATAAAACAACAAACGACCAGCAAGCAGACAAAGTAGAAGCAGTTTTCACGATGGCCGCCACCGCAACCGTGCGCATTTCGGCTTAATCTGATTCACAAATCTTAGGAGCGCAGCTTACGCAGCAGGCCACACACACAACCGAACGCTCAACCACGTGCGAGCGGTTCTGCGCGCTGGAAGTGATCGGCGCATTTGCTCCTCCTTTGCATCATGCTTGCCTGGTGTGCTTGCGGTACATTCGTTCCAAAAGCGAGTCAGTTTTGAATTCCGTCTAATTTCTCCGCCCGACTAAAGTGACCATGGGGTGGTGTGTTTTGTTCATTTTAAAGTCACAGCCCGTCGCAGCGGCTGAACCGCTTTTCGCACTTGTTTCGCACATTTTAACACTTTGTACAACCGTCGCGTTTTCTGCACAGGCTGTCAGCAAATGTAGGAGGCTGCATCTTTCCCCATGGCAACGTCAGTCGTCGTTTCTATACCGACCTGCACTGAAGGGTACGTTAGGTGATGGTCTATACGCAGCACAAAGCAATGTTTGTTGCGAATTAGCCTCACATTCAAAAAAATCTCATTTATTAACAAAAAGGGAGTTAACACATTACAACAAATCCTATTCAGATCCTGGTAAGATAATATTTTTATTTCATCAAAATACATTTCTTTAAAATTTCATTTTTTTCGCACAGACCACTGCCTAAGTGCGCATGCGCACGGCGCATCACATCCATCACGCTGTAGCCATACTGCGAAGCGAAAAGCCGGCAAACGAACACAATTAGCGCGCACATGTTCGCGTTGCGACACGATAAAGGTTTGTAGACCTTTCGCGTCATACTACCAAGAGCACAGGACGGTTAGGAGCATACCAGTTACGGTGTGTTCCACACGTTGCCGACCATGCAGGGTTACTGTATCGCGCTGCTTTTCTATCATCATTTCTTAATTTTATTTGTTGGAGCCGTTATAAAACTAATATAAAATCGTAATATGTTTTACAGTGCATTGTTCTGTCATTTATCGCTTTAAAATAAGCATCGAAGCGCTGAATTGTATTTTATTTTCTTTCATTTTTATAAATGCATATAAGCCTTAAACGCTAATATAATAAAGCGATGGGGAATAGACACAATTTTATTTAAAAAAAACGAAAATTCTCTATCACAAGTAGGGATATGGCTTTCAGGTTATGTTTAATTATGAATGCTTAGTGAATTTCTGACGAGGAAAAAAACAATTTAATGTCCAACAAAAATTATATATTTTGGCGTCCGTCCATATTGTGCCAAATAACGTTTGGGATCACTTTCATACTCCAAATATAGCCCTATTACATTACATACTTTTGGTTGGAATATTCCATGGATATTCTGTCAAAATCGATTTGACAGAAGTTACCACGGCGAGGAAAAATGAATTCGGCACGACCTATATACATTCTGTCACCGTGTGGTAGAATATGTCAGTACAGGAAATTCCAGGTATATTCCATGATAGCTATTACACTTGCAGCATGGTAACTTCTGCCAAAAGCGCAGATTTGACATATTTTACCATGGATTATTCCATCCAAAAGTATGTAATGTAATAGGGCTAATAGTGTCGTTTAAAAAACAAAACACCTTCTTAAAAAATCCCTTTCGATGACTGCAACTAACCCTGCCATCCTCTTAGACTGTGAAACACACTCACACCAGTATCAATATCAAAGCAGAAAAGAGACAGCCGTGCTGCTCATTCAATTGAAACCTCTTCCAGCGCAGCGTTCGACTGAGGTGTCTGCGTGCCTGGTAACCGTGCGGCACGGTTGTGCTACAAACACGGAATCATCGCAGCAAGCAGCGAAATTGGGTACAACTTTCGCTACCCCGGTAGTAACTTGATGCTTGAAGATGTTACCATGGTTACAGATCATTTGTGCGCATATTAACATATGCGATGGCGCAATAAAAACATTTTACTAGCTTCAAGCTAAATGTATCTCCTTAGTGTGAGTCCTTACCATTTATCCCACTTAAGGATGAGTTGGTGGAGCTAAAATATAAAAAACAAACATAGACAGACACGCTATTTTCCTTGATGTCTCTCCAGTTATCACGCTATATTTGTTATATGATAAAACAAAACGTTTCCTTAAAAACATTCTCTGCGTAACACTTAGTACACTTTTGTTCGGTTTGGTTACCTTTCGTCTACTTAATTACTAATCGCTTGGTAAAGGAAAGCAATTTGGGTTACAGTTTGGGCCCTGTACATTATCCGCCTCCTGATACACCTGATTGTACATAATTTGCGCCATTTTCAATATTCCTCAACACTACTCGACAATAAACCTACAAAAAAGACACTGGATGTAAAACGAAAGGGATAACAACAGGGACGTGTTGTTGTGTGTGTGTGTGGCAATACGACCCAGCTACCTTCCAAGGGGTAACACGCATGAGATTCACGTTCCACGCTACTCTCATCTACAACGTAAGGACACTTTATACTACTATTGCCACCCAACGAGGTCACTGCACTGGACTGATCGTTGCTATTTGTTCGTGCTTAAGCCGTGCGATTTGTTGCAAACGTTCCGATTCGGCCGGTCCCGTCGCAAGCACCATATCGCGGAAGATGCTTATCGGTAGCTGTAGCAGCTCGTACGGCGTTCCAAGTTCCACCGCTTGGCCCGCATCCATCACTAGCACCCGGTCCGAGTCCATGATCGTGTTGAGACGGTGGGCGATCGTCAACACGGTACAGTCGGCAAACTTGTGCCGTATCGTGTCCTGGATCAACCGATCCGTACTGAAATTTAATAAAAAAATAAGACATCAACATCGAATTCGATCGTTTCGGAACAGTTTACTTACGTTGGATCGACATTGGCCGTAGCTTCATCCAGCACCAGTATACGATTGTTGCGCAAAATAGCTCGCGCCAGACAGATCAATTGCCGTTGGCCAACGCTAAAGTTGGAACCACCAGCAGCGACCGCCATCTGCAAACCTGCTGGAGTATTGGCGAGTTCCTTCAGCTCCACCTGCTCCAACGCACTCCACAGCTCCACATCCGGATAGTCTTCGAACGGATCTAGATTGCGACGTAACGTGCCGGAAAATAGTACCGGATCTTGTGGTATAATGGACACCTTCGATCGGAGGCTCTCTAGCGTAATGTCAGCAGTGTCGATACCGTCCAGCAGAATCTCACCCTCGACCTGGGCCAACCGAAAGAGTGCCCCAATAAGCGAAGACTTGCCCGCACCGGTTCGTCCCACAATGCCGATCTTTTCCCGCGGACGTATTTCGAACGAAAGATCACGCAATACAGCCGACGCTCCTTCGTAGTAACGGTAGGTGACATTCTTAAAGTCGATGCGACCCTCCTCTGGCCAGCTAGCGTTAAGTGCCCGCGGACGTTCCGGTTGCGGTTCGGGTGACAGATCGCGATACTCGAGCAATCGCTCGACGGACATCATGAAGTTGGCCACCTCTGCGCTCTGCCGAATGCCCCACTGCATCATACCGGTAAGGGCCATCGCTTGTGTGATCGCCAACCCAACCCGATCGCCGAACGTGTGCTGTTCGAGCAGCAGAAAGCTAAACACGACGATAAACACAAAAATGAGACAGAGCAGATCGAGCGCAAACCCAAACGCGGTACTGGCGGTAATGAACATGTAGAACGAAGCCGTGTGTATGTCCTGGTGTGCATCGAACTCGCGGATCAGTTCTGACTGGGCACCGAATGCCCGGATCGTTGGCAAACCGGCCAGTGAGGCGGAAAGATGGGAGAAGACGGGCGACCGGGTAATACCCTCTAGGCGCTTGATGTTTTTCGATGTTTTGAGGTAGATACGCCGCACGAACCAGAAGACGACACCGAGCACGGCGAGCGGTATGAGAAAGAGCGGATTCACGATCACGGTGACGACCAGTGTGCCGCACAGGCTGAGAATGATCTGCGATGCGTCCAGCATTGCCTTCGGTAGCAGTTCGTCCACAGAGCCCATATCCTTGGAGAAACGGTTCAGGATGCGACCGGATGGATTGGTGTCGTAGAACCGCATCGTTGTTGAAACGCAACCCGCAAACATGGAATCGTGCAGATTTTGTGATGCGCGAACCGACGTCTGGTAGAAGCTGATAGATCTGAAATTGGAGGACAAACGGTTAGCTGGACGGCAAGCCTCTTTTTGCACTCCTTTGCTTCTCACCTGGTAATGGCAATGAGAAAGATGCTTCCCACCAACGCTCCATGGATGGCCATGCAGGTTTCCGTACTGAGCAGGGGTCGCAGCTCTTCCGTAGATGCGTCCGTGCCGTTCGCGACAGTGTCTTGATGAGCTGCGCGGAACAGGCGTTGTTCTTCCTGCGAGGTCCTGTAATAAGCCAGCGTAAGCCAGTGCCGATGGAATTCTTTTCAAACGTTAAAGCAAAACACCTACCAAAAGGCAACCCAATAGTCAGCACCACTAGCGGCCAGTTGAGTTGCTAGGAACAGTGCCAACAGGCCGCACATCACGAAACCATTCGCACCGCTTCCAAGGTAGCTTAGCAGTATCGATCCTTGAACCTTCCCCCGGGACGTTCCCTCCATGTTACTTTGGATCGGTGCATCGGCTGCTAGTTCACGCTCTTCCCGCTTTAGCTCATCATCGGTCAGTTCGGCATGAGCGGATGATCCGCCCGAACGAGCCGAAGCACGGGAATCCCGCCGGCTACGCTTGTCAGCGCTACCAGCAACAGATCCAGCATCTCCTTCGCCTCCAGTACCGTCGTGTTCGCTGCCATCGTCACCTTTACGCTCGACCAGCTCGACGAAATCGATACCGCTCTGGGAGAGATCGTGTGGCGTACCTTGTGCCTGCACCTGTCCCTCATTCAGCACCACCACCCAGTCGGCCTCCTTCAGGAAGTGCACCTGATGCGTGACGAGTATGCGCGTCGTCCGTAGGGTTCCGAGACGGCCCTGTGGCCCAATGCACAGATCGAACAGATGACGGCCAACGTGCGCATCTACCGCACTGAGTGGGTCATCCAGCAAAAACACATCCGCCCGTCGGTACACAGCCCGGGCTAGGCTAATGCGAGCCTTCTGCCCACCGGATAGTGCAGCACCACGTTCACCGATCATCGTCCGATCACCGTCCGGAAGTTGTTCAAAGTCCGTTACGAGTGCACAAGCCCGTACCACGGAATCGTAACGTTCCTTCTCCATCGGTTGCCCAAACAGGATGTTCTGGCGTACGGTGCCGGAAAACACCCACGGCTCTTGGCTTACGTAGGCAAACCGGCCCTGCGACACTACACTACCCGTTTCCAGTGGCAGCTCGCGTAGGATGGCTTGCAGTAGGGAGGATTTGCCCGAACCCACCGGTCCAATCACACCGATCAGCAGTCCCTTGCGGAAGTCTATGTTTAGGTTGGAAAGCGTCGTTGGTGGTACTTCCTCCGGTTCGCCAGCTGCCACCTGCAGCCCACCGTTCGGGTGCTTTTCACCCTTGCGCGGAATGTCCTCCTGCTTGCGCACGGCACCCCACCGAGCTGTGACGCCTTTCATCGACACGGCAATGGTCGGTGGAAGCTGTGTTTCCGATTCGATCAACCGCTGCTTCTCGGTGGCATCACCATTCAGGCCAAACTCTGCCAACAGTCGGGTTTTGCTATCGGGCAAGGCCCTATCTTCCTCACGCTCCTCAAACTCCAGGAAGCGTTCCAGCCTACGCATCGCTACCATCGCTTCCGCGATCTCCGCAATACCGCGCACAAACATGGCCGACATCGTGTTTGCCAGGATGCCAAAGTAGGTCGCAACCACGAACACTCTGGCCGCCGTCAGCTCGTCCCCAAGCAGGGCCATTGCCATCATCGTGCAGAACAGTGCCGTACGTGTGGTGAACAGCAGAAAGGTCATGTACAGACCGCGCACATACGCACTCTTGCGCACAATCTTCAGCTCCATCTGGCGTGCGTGTCTGATCAGCTTCGCAAACGGGCGCTCCCAGGCGTACATCTTGATCACCTGTATGCCGGAGATGATTTCGTCCATCAGCCGGATACGCTCATCGGTACGCAATGCCGTCTGTAGCCGGAAGCGTGACGTTAGCTTGCCAGTGTACGATTGGATCGGTGTCACGATGAAGATCACTACCATGCCGATCAGACCGGCTACACCGATCTCGATGTACAACAGTACCCCGATCACAATTGCCAACAGTGGTGCTGACCACATGGAGTGCAAAAACACCGACACGATATCGAAACGGTTCACATCGTTCGACAGCAGGTTTACCACCTTACCGGGGGCCGTATCACCGAGCGCGGTTCGTGATAGTCGTAGTGCTTTGCGATAGATAACACTACACACCGCTATCCGTACCTTCATACCATTCTGGAAGCTGCCCAGCACATACTGATTGATCGTGATGACGCTCAGTGCATTCAGTAGTACGATCGCACCGGCATACAGGAACGCACTTTCACGGCTCACTTCCGAATCTTTCCTGTCGTGGTAAGGAAGTAACAAGTTCAATAAAACTCAAAATAAAGTTAGTAACCAAGCCTTATGGAGGATACCTACCGGAAGTACAGCAGTAGCCAGCCGAGAAAGATCGGTTGTGCTAACCGGATTACGATATCGTTGATGATGGTAATGAACCCGAGCACACCGTACTCGCGCCAAAACGTTTTAAAGATTGCTTTCACCAGCGATGGCCGACCTGGTCCGGCTTGTTGTTCGAACCATTTCCTAAAACGAAACAAAAACATAAATAAAATTATGTTAATATTCTGGAAGTGCTCAAGTATGTCAAATGGTAAAGAGGTTTGGGCGGAGGTTGCGGAAAAGTTGGAAATATCGGTAAGTTTCTGGCACTTCTGGTGAAGCATAAGTCCATCGAGGTAGGTAGAAGACAAGTTTGAAGCTTACTTTCGTGTGTTGGACCACAAGGTTGGAACGATCTTCAAAACGATCAAAAAGCCTTGTCCAAGTCAACCGTGCTGGAGATCGAAGCAATAACCCATTCTACTGAGAAAGACAAATACTGGATAATGCATTATTGTGGCTCACATTCAATAAAAAGGAGATCTCATTTCCCTTGTTCTTTTCTTCGAGACTAGCAGTGACCAGTGAGATTTATAGAGGGAATTAGGTCACAGGAGTTACAGTCTTCATTAAAAAGTACCACAAAGATGATAACTTGATATTATGACCGATTCTAACCTGATTGCGTAACTCAAAACAAACTCTGGAAGGAATGTAGCGTTAATAACATTCTGGAAGTACCCTATCTTGTGTACTAGGAATGGGAGAAGACCCGAAAAACAGAAACGTTTTGAAATCGTTTACTCCGTACCGCTCGAACAATTTGGAAACTTGGTTTGAATATTTGGAACGATCGTTCATAGGAATGTTTTTGGAGGAATCGTAAATAAACACTGATGATTGATCATTTCAGCGATCGTTCATAAGATTTTTTTTTGATGAGCTGTTGTCCTACAAACTTTCCCATTACATGCAATTCTGAACCAATCACTCTAACGTATTCTAATATGGGTTGCATTCGTCAGGGAACAATCGTCGACATTAAGGCACGATTAAAGCATGAGATTGAGCGGCTCGGTGGCCGAGGAAATCGACGCACCGGTCTTCGAACCGGCAGGACCGAGGTTCGAATCCCATTTGGGGCCGTTCCTCCATAACGTTCCTCCATAAATGGCAGGCCAAGACCTATCGAGGTGTTAGAGCCACAAAAGAAGAAGAAGAAAGCATAAGATTATTCCGCAGAATTTGATTGGGGATTAATGTGACAAAGACAAAGTACCTACTGATAAGAGGGTCTGATCGTGATCGCGCTCTTCTAGGTAGATAAGCATCAGTACAGGATGACGATTTTGAGGTGGTAGAAGAGAGTTCAGCTATCTTGGTACCATTTACAACAACATTAGCTACGTAATCCGAAGGCGTATTGTTCAGGGAAATCGTGCCTTCCACAGACTTCAGATTTTTTTGTGATCCAAGATAGCGCAACCACAAGCTTCCTTCTTCTTTCCTGGCATGCTCCTAGGGAGAACCTCTAGTAGCCAGTGCCTGGTGCTGTAAGCTGGTGTGGTAGCAACAATAAACTGGTAAGGTATGAATCCGAAACCTCTGGAAGATCAACAAAGGCTCTCCATACCCTACTTCGACTCAATATGTCCCCGGCGAATGGAACGGCAACATGTCTCGCCAAATATCTGAGCTTGGGTATACGGGGAAACACAACCCCTTGGGAGGATGGGTGATATGGCTAAATTGAGCGGAGGGGGACAGCTAGCGTCCGTTCTTCATGTTAGGGGCGGCTAGCTGTCCTTTCAGTCCTGAATTCCTAGGGGATTTTAAATATCTAGGAAGCGTAGTTCCTCCGACAAAACAGGAGGTTGAGGAAGAGGCCTTGCAAGCCACCCCCAATACTATCGCATCGAACGACACCCCAACTACAATATCACATCCAAATCTATTTGGAGCTCTATTCGACATCCTCTCTTTGTGGGGGAACCTGAAGATCCAAGTTTCTACTCCGGAAGCTTCATAACGTTTAGGGCCTCCAAAGATCTTGATCCGCCTTCGCATAAGGCAAAGTTAAGTGGATTTAGAACGCTGCTTTTGAGCCTCGAGACAAGGCTCATCATTACATAGAATATAGTAACGCGTTCCTGGCCTTGACAGGACCTTGAACTTGACAAGAGAGCTAGTCATCAAGTGTAGTCTACTACTTGCCGGCAAGTTACTATATTTTTTTTACTAAAAAGAACCGGCTTGTATCGAAGTTAGTAATGGAACACTTATATAGAAACCCAAGATCACATGACAATGCTGTATCGTGTAGCTGTTATTAATATTATGAAAGGTTATCCTTGCCAGAAGAATTGCATAATATGCGCAGCTTTTGACATTGATTTGTTTGTCTTTTTCAAGCACACATTCAAACACATTTATGTACTGGAAAAAAACCCCATGCGTTGACTTTTATTGATGCTTTTACAGCCAACCTCTACGCATCAGCATCATTAAATGTTAGTGGGTGCGAGAGAGCAAAGTAAAACGTGACCACAAAGGCAGTACCACAACGAGAAAAAATGTGCCCACCGGAAGGGATGGTAATTAGAGGTCGTCTTTAAACTGGTCAACCGTAAATAATTACCCTTTTTATTCTCGTACATACAGTGGGATGGAGCAATTCATTGCAAAGCGGGAATTGAACGAAATGTGTTCTGCCATTCGTTTGTATCTAACTAACCAATCTCTATCATACGCAATAATGTGAAATGATATTTATATTATTGTGCAACAGCACAGCAGCGTGTCTCTGGTTCATCGCGCTCTTATCAAACCGTGCGTAATGATGACTGGCAACTAAATCTGGCACCTCTGGTAGTGACACGAAAATTATGACATCGCCCTGTAGCCGAGTTGTGTTGCCGGTTCTCACCGGGGCAATAAGAACTGGAAAAAGAATAACGATCATCATCAGTACGGCAAACATTAGTGGCCATTTTGGGAGGGGTCCAGGGGACTAGTTTACCCGGCGGTGGATGTGCTCCATGACAATGATGCTGCAAATTTAAAACTCCGCCTGCGTGCGCCCGCCCGCTACGGCACGTACGATCGTGTGAGAGGAAACCGCAGAAACCGCAGCTCGTCGGTAATGCCACGCAACGAAACAGTCAATATTGAACGCGCCAAACAAGTATTGGTTCCCGTAACCGTCGGACAATGTTGGGTCTTGCCAGGTTGCACTGTGGTTACAGCGATGTTAATGATGAAGAAGAAACGACCAGTAGAGGTTTAAATAATTTGTTTGTCCCAAAACAACATACAGATAAGGGAGGGTCGGTGTACTGTTAGCACTGAGGTTGCTCTTTGGATGTGTAATACGCTGTGGTTCTTTAACTCAAAGTAAGCAAATTAAGTTTAATTCAATCGTTTTTCTTTTGGAGGAATAAAGAAAGTTTGGCTGACTAAAACAGCCATCAAATAAGAGTATTATGAAGAGATATCAAGCGACGATCACTTAGTGTTTGTTTGATTTGATTTTATTATTTGGCGTTCCAGTAATGAACGATAACAATCATGTCGAAAATTCGACAGGGGACGCATTCCAGTGGACTAGCCACTCCAACACACACCCGGAAACCGGGACAGTAGATACAAATTCATCAGTACCATTTAAGAGGCATGATTTCACTAGCGGGTTCGCGATCACGATATCAATTGCAGCACGGTTCCTTGTGCTGTTGTGGTACATTTTGCTTTTCACGGCCATCACCATAAAGTGATACGCGTGACGCCGGTCAATTACTTTTAATTTAGTTCAATTTGTATCATCATCATCCTTCGGTTCTAGCACAAACGAACCCCTTTGGTGACTGATCATCTCGTGTATCCGTGAGTGTATCTGTGAACGCGTGCCTGATACAGTTGATGTTCCATTTAATTTTATTTAGAACGCGCGCCACCAATCGAAAGAACCAGGCTGGGTAGTTTTAGCCCACTCAAGCCAGTGCTACTTCCAGTGGAACTAACGGAATGGTTAGTTTTAAAGCATAATTCCATTCACAGGCCAACGTACTAAAGTTTATTATTATTTATTTCCAAAGGAAACACGTCTAACAAGTGAGTTCCTCAAGCTGAAATTAGAACTACTTCCAAAAACAGCAGGCAAACGTTCCGTCCACGCTTACAACAGCATGTTCAACCCACCCGGTATTGGTGCCCGTCCTGTGAGTTGGTTCGGAACGTTCAACGTTGCAAATGCCTACTCTCCCTCATAGGTGCGTTGGTTTTCAAGTGGCCGTCACAGAAAGCAATCATCATCATCTCTACTCATCGACCGATCTTCACGTGCATGCAATCGCAATTAAACTTGTTGACTCACGGTTAATGTTAATGCGTCAGAATACTGCTCATTTCCGCTACCTTCTCACCCTACTCCCGAGTTTCAGAGCACTGTGATCTTCCTAGCGCGTCGAACGACAAGATTGTATAGTGATCCAGACAGGCTCACAATCTGGTCATTACGTGACATTGTCCAGGTTTCGAATGTTTCACGGAAGTGGCTTTTGAAACAATAAACCTGCTCCGTTGAAATTGGAATGTTTAGATTAACGCTTCCGAAAACGTGGCCAGGAAGAATTCATTGCATAGTTTTAGTTCTATGTCTGCCCTTGGATCAACCCGAATGTGAATTAGTGTTGGTCGATGCTTAGTTTCGATTGGGAAGATTCGAAGATTCGATCCTTCGTCAGATTGGATTGGGACTTGTATGGGAATCAATTCCATTGGGATTCGATTGAGGTTTGATCTGACACTCACTTTGGGCCAATGTGAGAACGCTTTATATTGCAAGATTTCTATTCCAAGATTCGAAACCTTGTGGAGTTTCGTTTTTTCCAACTCTAATATAAACTAGCATTCGTAGAATGCAATGGCGGTCTCCCTGTCATCAGAATTCATTCTTTAAAAGGGTTAGCCACGTCCCTCTGAATCATGAAACGCGGATCATAGCAGTTGAAGGTGTCAGAGGATCCAAAAATGATCTTCATACGATTCGAATACACTTTGATAGGTCGACCTACTACTGTTCAGGCCTTAATTTCCGTTGTACTTAGGCGCTTCACATGATCTTTATACCAGGGTGCCACATGATCGTTAAACTTATAAAACGCCATCCAGTAGCCAAAGCGTCCAAGGCATTATGTTAAACTCCGATTAAGAGAATTTGAAGGAATTACCCCACATTATAAGTGCAGACACGCTCTACTTACTTTTCTAAACGATCGCCCAGCACATCGGAACGATCCACATCCAACGGGCGGAAGAGATCCTGCAGCTCCAACACCTTGCTGTACCCTTTCCGGAACAGATCGATCGTCCACCAGAAGGTCAGCGCAGACACGATGCTGGCATTCTGTCGCGGGTTCGGAGGCAGCTTACGTGTGATGGCTTCCATTGTTGATAATGTGCTGGTTACACTCCGTGTTCTTTCCTCACGATTTCTTTCCAAGCGTTAACGATCGTTCGGAGTTGCAAAGTGCTCATAGCCTGTATATCTAACACTTTGCTGAGGTAACGTGGAATATACACTAGCGATCTTGGATTTTTATCCAAAATTGGAGCAAAAACACATACATTAAACACAAACACAAATACACACACACTCAGTTGCGCTTAACTTTGCCAATCCGTGAAGATCAGTTGATATCGATTACGCCACTTACCCGGGACGCGCTGAACTGGAGTCGAATTCAAAATGGATTAGATTTTAAAGCTTATCACACCAACCGAATCAAGTAAAACAAAAATTTAGCACCAGCGGATAAGATTATCATCGAACTGTTACTGTAACATCTTGCACCAAACAAACACGTATCGTACAATCTCCGACTCAAACTGAATGCACGCTACCAGATGGCATGTTGCATTTAAAGTACATCATGCATTTCGTTCCTGAACGCAGATACCTTATCTGGAGTAAGAACTAGTTGAATGCAAATAAAGTATCGCAATTAAATAGCCTCTGCTCGCTGTGTGTGTGTGTTTAAGATTTAGAAATGGCAAAGAAAACTCGCTATTCATTTCCGGTCAGGAGATCGAAAATCTTAGTTCGACCCAGAATCGCTCAATTTCTGACGCTTGAAGACACGGAACTCGTTTGTTAATTTAAGCAAACGTCATATTTTAACCGTCTTTTTGAATAGGCTTTCGCTACGGCCTGCTTTGCCTGCACAATATAGCTACTACACGTGACTTTATCTTCGGGAAGAACACATCGTTGCACTAAGAGATAACATGCCGGCCATTTATTGACGGTTACATACTTTGTTGGTTAAGTTTTGTTTCACATGTCCAGGCGTAAAAAGATAAAAATATTACGAGAAAACACAAACTTTCACACTGTGCAAAAAAAAAAGGCATATAAGATAACGCATAGGAAATGGATCACACTATGACGGCTCGATGGTAACCTTGAATGGTTCCGTCTTTTATTTTTGTGCTTCGATCAACCTTTCCTGGCCTCACATCATTTGAAGGGTTTGTCCAATCACTGATAAGGTTATAACAACGCACTAGAAAAGAGCACAATTTCATTTCGTAAAATTATTTCGTGTTTTCTGCACAGTCTCGTTCTTTTCCCGTTCACGAACTATCACCGTACGCTGGCCACGTTCGGATCACTGTCGGCCTATCATTATGTCAACAAGCACGACAGGCACAATACCACCGCAGCACACACATGACGCAAATATTTGATCGTTCTCAAGGCGCTTCCTTCGATCAACCAGCATGACGGGGCAAACTGCTTCGTTGCGTCGTGCATCGGGTATAGGTTGTAATTTATCCTCACACCGTTCCGCATTCCGTCTTCCAGCCCGCAAACAAACAGCATGTGCATTCTGGTTCCCCTGTCCGGTAACTGCATCGGTAACGGTTCACCAGTTAATGAATGTTCCGCAACACGGTCTTATCACTCGTATGTGCTCCTCGCATGAGCTCTTCTTTTCGTTGTTCTTACGTTGTAGAGCTTAGTAGTGAATGATAACATGAGTGTATGGCTGGTTTTGTTTTGTGATTGAGTAGAATTGTGCGGGAAATTTAATGCCATCGTCATTGTGCGATAAGCAAATGACAATCCTCTCCACACAGCATCCTCTTCCGACACACGAGGAAGCATCCCGGATGCATCGTAAAACTAGCATTCCCAAAGCATTTTGCTTTCCTAAAAGGAATGAATAATGGGAAGCGTTAAGGCACGAGATTAGATAGTGATGATCACATTTCCCTTAGGGGGGGCTCATTTGGTCGACACTCTCCCTACCGCATTTTGACGATTCTGGCGTTTTGACCAGTTTAAAAATAACCCAATAGGAACCATATCACATCCACCGTTGAAAGTCACCCCGTCATCCATCATACTTCATCGGTAACAATGAAAACAAAACTACACGCACACATACACACACACACACGTGCATTCAAGACGCAGTCTTTTTGCCCCACGGTTCCGTTTACTGCAAAAAATCACTGCCGGCTGTGCAAATACGAATGTAAACAAACAATGTTATCTGTCAAAATCCGCTCCGGCTACTCCGGCTGTGCCTGCTCCGGCCTGCTTTGCGATATTGTTCTTGCCAACTGTACGCACACGCCTACCCGCACACAAACAAACACAGATACACTTGCCCAACTGCAGCTAATGCACTTGCCGGATCGGAGGCGGTTTAATTCAACGGCACAAACACCTGTGGCTTGCAGCAGCCCCATCCCCACGACAAAGGACAACCGAGTGGCCTCAGTGTCGTAATGGTTTTCACTGTCAAACAAAAAAAATCGCTTGCGCACACTACACATCCCCTGACATCCGCACATTCACACTTCCCATACGCATACACACAAGCGGTTGGTGCGTAATTGGAAACCGCGCGTTTGCGATAATTAGGACAGTTTCTATCCCATTACTTAATATCACGCAATGGCAGCTAGCAGATGTGTGATGTATGTGTGCTTGGGTGGTAGGCACTACTATATACAACACAACAAATCATACCACACTGTACCGTAGTTCACGCGCTACGTAAAAATTACCGTTAGATGCGCCGGTCAAACTCTTGGCTACCGCTCCGCGTCTTGGGAGAAACCCGAATGAACGGAAAAGTATGCAGCTCGTGCTGTTGAGGCCGCATGTTTGCACGATGCTCTGGGAGATTCCTCGGCGGTTTGAGATAGCTTACAGGGATTCGCAACCCTTGTTTGAAATGGTGACATTTACATAATTTATCTCAATGAAATGAAATTAATACACGATGCTCTTGAAAAGGAAGTAGATTATAGAAAATTGTTCAATTAATTTTATATCTTGCGATGTCTTTTAAACACTTAATGAATACTGTACTTGCTTCAACCAGAAATATAACACGTGTTGCTAAGCCCTGCCTGTAATCGTGCGCAAGATCAATAGAAACAGTGGGCCTACAGTGTATGCTAATTGGTTAAACAATTTCAATTAATCGAACATACAATTTTTCGTTCAACTACTTAAACAAAAGCATTTCAATTCAAACATAACTGTTCGCCCATTTTGAAAAAAAAGGACATTTTTGCTAGCGCAAAGCGCCTGCACGTGGTCCAAAGAAAATTCCTTTGCACACGCCTGCCTGCTTGCTGCCGTTGCTATGCTACCATTCATGAATATACACGCGCGCCCATTCATCCGTTGGTGTGAGTGGAGGCGCACATTCGCTACTCTCGCCAAGTACCGCCGCCAGGCGCTATACCGATTAAATAACCGAACCAATTCTGTAGTCTTCGCGGAATCTTCTACCAAAGCGGACCACAGTTTATTGCATCGTAACGTTATCAGTGGTGCGATCTAGCATTAGCGCGTCGGCCCTATACACACACACGCAGCCGGCACTTGGGTTGTGCAAGGTTGTCAGGCTAAACAGCTGATTTTTTGGCGTGAAAAAAGTAAATAACGAGAAGCACAACAAACTTGCACGCCAACGAGTGTGTGTGTGTGTGTGTGTGTGTGCGTGTTGGGTGGGGGGATGTGTGGAGGCGACTGTGTATGTGTTGGGGAGAGTGAAACAATTTCACTGCCAGTGATGATTATTGCTGGCGTTAAGCCAAACTTACGCGTTTTTTCTTATTGTGAAATGAACGTCGCACGTTTGCTAGCGACAAACTTGTCCGTAGTTCCCAGTGCTGTGAGTTCTGCCCGGAAGTAGAAAAGAACAACTGGAGTGGCGCCTGTAGCTTTTAAGGACAAACAACAACACGTTATTGGAGAAGAGTACTGTTTACTTACGACGCTGTATAAGCTTGATCGTTCCTGTTCCAACTGAACGTAGGCGTTATATATGACACACAGACTCTGTATGATAAGGCATATCTTTGAAAGCTAAACAAGCAATTCGCAGGATTGTCGCGTTTTTGTGTGATCAAGTCCAGTTCTGTTTGTTTTAATTTAAACTTATTTTTGTTTCAAGCTATGTGCCTTCCCATAGATAGAACGCTCAATTAGGTTGTAACTGTGCATGGAATAAATATGGAAGCAACACGTGTCAAGTTAAGTACCAATCCGCGACAGCATGCAAATTTTCTCTCGATACTGACCTTCTGGTGGACGGCGGACATGTTCCGGAAGGGTTACAGTCAAACGTTTGAAATCAGTGATCTATACACACCGCTGGAGGAAGATCGGGCCGATCGATTAGGTGATCGGTTGGAAAGGTATGACTGATCTACTGACTAGGAGATCTAATTTGAAAAGATTAAGAAAGAGTAGGATCTAACATTTCAACACAACACCTCGCAACAGACAGTGGAACCGACAGTTGGAGCTAGGACGCCAAACACCATCCTGTAGTCCATCGCTGGTACGTGCTATCTTTCGCACGCTGTGGAAGGAATGGCTCACACTCTCCATACTGGCGCTACTTGCCGAGGTAGTGCTTCGTCTACTGCAACCCATCTTTCTCGGCAGAATGTTACTCTACTTCCGGTGAATAACCTGTGAATATCCCCTCCTTACCCCCAGTACTCAACTTTGTCCACTTTTTGCGTGTTTCTTCAGCGAAGGATCGAACATGACGCGGGAGGATGCTTTATACTACGCCGGTTGTATGGTGGCGGTACGTGCAATCATCGTCCTGTGCGACAATCAGTACGGTATCATTTCCGTCCTGACCGGTGTGAAGGCCAAGATTGCCGTTTGCAGTGTGGTGTACCGGAAATCATTGCGATTGGCACGCAACGCGCTCGGCGATACGTCACCCGGGAAGATGGTTAACCTGATGTCGAATGATGTGAACCGGTTCGATATTGCGTCCTATCTCGTGTGCTTCATGTGGACATCACCGCTCGTAATGGTGCTCGCCGCTGCTCTACTTTGGTACGAAATTGGCTGGTCGGGTGTAATGGGACTGATCGCGATCGTCATTATTACACCGATTCAGTGTAAGTAATCACGTACAAGTGGTGTCTTTAGTTACGTTTCATTCCATATGATCTTCCTCTTCTTTTAGCTTATACCGGCACCTTAACATCTCGCTACCGATTAAGAACCGCGCTAAAAACGGACGAACGAATCCGACTGATGGATGAAATCATAGCCGGAATTGCGGTCATTAAGATGTACGCATGGGAGCGCCCTTTTGCGAAACTCATTTCGCAGGCTCGTCGAAAAGAAATGAAGGAGGTACTGAAGAGTGGTTACCTTCGTGCGCTCTACATGTCCTTCCAGCTGTTTACGACACGGGCCGCCATACTTGGCGTAATGCTTGCGTTTATCGCGTTCGATGAGGACATTACTGCGGCGAAGGTTTTCGTTGCTGCAAGCTATCTTTCCAACGTGTCCTACACGATGGCCGGCTTGTTTGGACGGGGTATCGCCGAACTGGGCGAAGGTTTGGTGGCAACACGTCGATTGCAACGATTTCTGGAATACGACGAGGTGTCACTGACTGTGAGTGACCGATCAACGGAGAAGAAGGAATCTGAAAATGGTAGCGTTGGTGAAACGAAACGCTTGCTAGACGAGACGAATGACGGTCTGCTTGCGGATGACGTGATTATCGCGATGCGCAATCTTACTGCCCGCTGGACTATGCCGGGTGAACTGGGCGATACAGCATCCGAGCAAGTGAACGTGCCAGCAACACTGTCCGAGCTGAACGTACAGTTTAAGCGCGGCTGCTTGATCGGTATCGTCGGTCCGGTCGGTGCGGGTAAGAGCTCCATCCTGCAGGTGCTGTTACGCGAACTGCCGGTGGAGAGTGGCTGCCTAAGCATGCAAACATGTTCGATTGCTTATGCGAGCCAAGAACCTTGGCTATTTACTGGCAGTGTACGACAGAATGTGCTGTTCGGCGATGAGTTAGATCAGTTCCGGTACCGTCAGGTGCTGAAGGTGTGCGCCCTACAGCCTGATCTGGCGCATCTGCCTGCCGGTGATCTGACCGTTATCGGTGAACGAGGCGTTTCGCTGTCCGGTGGACAAAAGGCACGCATCTGGTAAGCTGACATCACGGGAATAACTATGCCGTAGTCGAGCAGATGGGTTTAATTTTCGTTACCTCATTAGTTTAGCAAGAGCCGTATATCGCAAGGCGGACGTGTATCTCCTGGACGATCCATTGAGTGCGGTTGATGCTCATGTCGCTAAACATCTGTTTGAGTTGTGCATCGGGAATGGGGGATTCTTGAAGCGGCGCAATCCGAACGCTACCCGCATCCTTGTAACACATCAGATTCATTTCCTCAAGCAAGCGGATTGGGTGATCGTTATGAAGGAGGTATCAGAGTCTTGCACGCTATAGTGCCTTGGAGAAGATGGTAGATAATCTTTTGAATCTGCATCTTCATTACAGGGTCGCGTGGAGGCACAAGGTACACCTCAAGATCTACAGAAACGGGGCATTGAGCTAGAGCATCTGGAACAAAGTGAGCCGGATGAGGACAACATCTCGTCCAGTCGGAAAATATCGTACACTTCCACAAGCTCCACAGTTACGATGGACAGTGTGACACTGGAGGAGCTTACCAGTGGTGATCTGAAGGAGGCCGACATTGCCAAAGAAAAGTTTGAAGCATCGTCACAGGGAACCGTACCAGGGTCGGTATTTCTTCAATACGCCTCCAGTGCCGGCAGCTGGTTGATTTTTGTCAGTTTGGTACTACTGTTTGCGGTGACGCAGCTTGTCGTTAGCGTTGCCGATTGGTGGTTATCTTACTGGACCGCACTGGAAGAGGAACGAGCATTAGAAAACGCACAAAGTTTTAACCAAACTAACCAACCATCGCCTGACGTCGCCCATACGCCATCGCTCGGCAGGGATACGTGTGTGCTCGTCCATGTTACACTCGTGTGTACCATCTTTTTCGTGGCAGTACTGCGAGCGTTTGGGTTCTATAAGGCATGTGGCCGGGCATCCCAGTCCATACACGATACCGTATTTGCGGGCTTTATCGCTGCCAAGATGCGATTCTTCGAGACTAATCCCTCCGGTCGTATTTTGAACCGCTTCTCGAAGGATATGGGAGCGATGGACGATATGTTGCCCAAGTCTATTCTGGATGCGACCCAAACGCTTCTGATGTTCGGTGGCGCTATGATGGTGGTGGTGTTTGTGCAACCGTTCTTTATGGTACCTATCGTGCTGTTGTTTGTGGCCCTATTGGCTGCCAGGCGCGTTTACTTACGTACATCCCAAAATACCAGACGTCTGGAGGGAATCAGTAAGATATCTGTCATGTTTATCAACTTTGGATAATCGCTCTGCTTATTTCGGTGTTTTTTCTTTGCAGCTAGATCTCCAATCTTCACTCACATTGCGGCCACTCTCAATGGGTTACCAACGATACGATCGTACGGTGTGCAGCAGCTACTTATACAAGAGTTCGACACGCATCAGAACGTGAATACAGGCGCGTACTTTATGTTTCACGCGGGCCGTATTGCCTTTGGGCTGTTTTTGGACAGTATCTTCTTTCTGTTTCTTACGATCGTAACATTCACCTATCTGACGCTGGATGACGATGCTACAGGGGCGCGGGTTGGGCTAGCCATCACACAGATCGGTAGTATCGGCAGCCAGCTGCAGTTTGGCATCCGACAGAGTGCGGAAATGTTTAACCATCTGATCGCGGTAGAACGGCTGCTCGAGTATCGGGATCTTCCTGCCGAACGGGAAACGTCGGAAGGTGAAACGAAGCAAACAACTCGCACCGTACCGATGCCTCACGTACCAATCCCTGCCGACTGG
Organism: Anopheles culicifacies; assembly: GCA_000473375.1. Taxonomy (NCBI): domain Eukaryota; kingdom Metazoa; phylum Arthropoda; class Insecta; order Diptera; family Culicidae; genus Anopheles; species Anopheles culicifacies. The sequence goes on along the minus strand of KI422580.1, from coordinate 7,612 downwards.
GCCCAGAAAGGTGCCATAGAGTTCAGGAACGTGAGCTTCCGTTATGCCGATAACGATGTGACAGTTCTACACGATCTATCGTTCACGATCGAACCACAGGAAAAGGTAGGCATCGTTGGACGTACTGGAGCGGGGAAATCATCCATGATTGCTGCCCTCTTCCGCATGGCACTAGTCGAAGGTGACATACTGATCGATGGTACCAACACAGCGAACGTTCCACTGGGAACGCTCCGTTCGAACATATCGATCATACCGCAGGATCCGGTCCTATTCTCCGGCACATTGCGCCGCAATCTAGATCCATTCGAAACCTATCCCGATGAAGCGTTATGGCGGGCATTGGAGTTGGTAGAGTTGCGCGAACTTGCCAGTGAATCATCGGCCGGACTGGGACTGCAAGCGTACGTTGCGGCTGGTGGACAGAACTTTAGCGTCGGTCAGAGGCAGCTGCTTTGTCTCGCACGCGCCATACTACGGGGCAATCGGATTCTGGTGCTGGACGAAGCGACGGCAAACGTTGATCCGGATACGGATCGGTTAATTCAGCGTACGATCCGGGAGCAGTTCGCTAGCTGTACTGTGCTAACGATCGCTCACCGACTCAACACGATCATGGACTATGATCGGGTGCTGGTCATGAAGGATGGCACGTCTGTCGAGTTTGGTCGACCCGGTGAATTGCTAGCGCGGACGGATGGTACGTTCCGCAGCATAGTGCTCGCGACCGGTCGAGATGAGGCGGAGAATCTGATGAAAATGGTTCAAAATCAACGCCCGAGTGCGTCTAAACAGTAGGAGTTCCACAGGAACGATCAACTAACATGGTATCTATCTAAGAAAAAAAAGTTATAACAATAGTGTACAGAGAACGTACTTAACACGTTAAAATAAAAGAAAAGGAAATAAAAAAATACGTGCCTAGTCGGATGTGAAAGACCAGTTTATTATTTGATAAGCATATCTATAGCTTGTTCTTGCTATAAAAGGGAAACAAAAAGGAACTTTCTAATGGTTTACTGATTTCTACGAAAGGTGTCTCCGTAGCATTTAGTTTATACTGATGCCCAGCATTTAACATATGATAAAAGCTTTTTGTGTAATAAATTCACACAACTGGTAATGGATTGATGTCATTGCATCGCTCAGCTGGTAGGTTTCAACACTAAAAATCAAACCCATTTCCCTGTGATGGCATCGTGAAGATAAGATTGTAGCTATGCTAGTTGGAGTGCATTTTTACAACATTGTCCACTGTGTGACTCCTACAAGTTAATGTTATCTTTTCCAAAGCTTTTGTCTATTTAACGTGTTATTTCTAGAGTTGATGGCAAATTTTACTTGTATTCTTTTGCCAAATATAAGTTTATGGCTGCCAACTACACCTTGGGTTCACCTTGGGTAATGGAGGTGTTTTTTTTTTCAACAGTTAGGACATGGTTATTTGTTGTACTTGAATCTATACAAGCTCTTTATGGAAGAACTATATAAACGTCTAATTTTCTTATTTTATGTCACGTTAACCAAGAATTTCATGTCCACCACGTGACAAATTCCTCCTCGCGAACCTACCTCCTCATTTTCCCGTCACAATAGAGCAGTACATACCCACTAGTATCACAAATTTGATGCGGTTTTTGATGTCACATGCACCGCACTCCACACACTCTCCAGTATGGTAGCGATCTTACGTGGCAACAGTTTCCTCCCCAGCGGCAAGTGGTTCGTGTGCGACTGGTTTCACTGCACCATGTTTAACGGGTGCTCCTTCGTTTTGGTTTGTCTTCCAGGACAGGTACGTATTCCAGAACACTGCCACCGACTGCACAAGCAGCACTTGGTAGTTGAGCGGGACCAGGTAAAAGTTTGCCAGCTGCACCCACGGCCAGATGTAGTAGTTCGTCAGCAAAATGTCTCCGTACTCGTGGCGTAGCTTGTGCTTAATTTCGACCATGTTGTGTCCTTGCAGCAAACCAATCGTTCCGATCAGTGTGCCGAGAAAGACGGGTGCAAAGATGAGCTGATCTAGTGCGACTTTTTTCAGCGTAGTTACTGCTTTACTGCCGCTCTTGCTTCCAATATGTCGGTCCAGCACACCGTACCATTTCCGTAGTCCTGGGCCCTAAAAGTAAAATCACAAGGGGAATTTAATTATCAGTTAATTATCAGTTCTAGCACTTCACAAACGCAACATCACTCGCTACACGCATACTTACACCGACGCAAAATCCTATTCCGAAGAATTTGAAGGCACGCATACCGTCGAACGACTTCCAATCCTTTCGTTCGATGAATCCTTGCGCAATCACATCGCCAGCACCCATCAGTAGCCCCGATTGGACCGACTGCACCAGCACGGGATAGCGCACGAGGGCACGTTTGTACAGCGTAGAAAAAGACATACTGCTGGGGGAGGCTAGCCACCAGTTCACAATACAATGCAATCGAAATGCAACCAAAAATAGATTGCTAGATAGTGCAATCACACACCGAAAATGAAAACTATTGCTTTATCGCAACGCGTGTTATCACTTCACTTTGAGTGAAAATGTGACCACACACAAGTTCACCAAGAGACACCAAGTTTTTTCTCTTGCAGTTACATGGACCGGGTTGGTGTGTCAGCCGAAAACACACATTACCCGACCACAGAAACGATCGATAGTTGTATGTTCCGTCGTCACGCTCTCCCTTTCCGTACCATGCGGAGCCCTTTTCTTGTTATCGCTTTCGGCCGGTAAGGTCTGTGTAAATTTTGCCCTGTATTATTGTTTGTGTCTTTTCTCGTCAATCCTGTTTGACAGTTGTTTTGATTCTGTTGGATCGATTGGACAACCCTGACAACAACACGAGCAAAACGTCAAAGTGCGCAGGGCTTTGTTGCTGTTTTGAAAATATCGTTTGAGTCACAGACACGCGAATCACTTTCTCATCCACATCGCGATTAATTTAGTGATTGTTTAGAAAACAAACCCCAAAACAGTATATGAATTTCATATAAGTTTGTAAATGGTTATCAAACTTTTCCATGTTGATTTTAATACCCCATTAAATTAACTGAGAAAAAAGGAGATTTCAGATATATTTCAGAGCTGTTCCAGTTCCTGTTACCACCCAGCATTTACGTCATCATTCTTTTATTCATTCATCAATTGTAATATATGTATATGTTTATCTGTTTAGCATAAATACAGTTCCTTAAATCTATACATTATGCTGCTAAATTTATGTGATCGGTATGGTGTCAAAGGGGCGTTTTTTTCTTTTCACATGTGGCTGTGTGTATTCAAAAAGATTCCTCGAAATGTGTTGTTACCGTTGCGTTTCCCGGCAAGCCTACAACAAACAATACGCCAAACGTGTCATTCATAAAGATCGACCAGGATGATCATATTGCTATAAACGATTGGGTAATGTAATTTTGCAACTATTTCCACACCAATTTCGCTGTTCCTCGTTTCACAAGTGATGCATTTTGTCTATTTTGCACATCATAAGACAATAGAGTCCGCATTTTGCTATCTTCTCTGTTGTTTGCGTTAAAGTTCCTATTTAATTGTATATATATTTTTTCTTGTAAATTTTTGTTAAATAATTGGGCGCTGCATGAAACATTAAGGTTTTATCAAACATTTCCCTTCGCCGAATTTTTGCGAAGCTCTTAAACGTTTCTGTAACACGCCGTTTCAATTCAAAATTGGCTTTAATTGCTGCCTTACGCGCCACTGTAGTTCACCGCATTTGGTTTATTTTTGTATTTCGACAATTGACACATATAGAACGGTGAATTTACTTGCAAGTTCTTATTATCATTCACTTCTGCTTACTTTCAAAGCGTGCATCTCTCCCTATTCGACAGGATTCTACATCAACGGCACGGGTCTGCCGCACTATTGTTCATGTTAACACGTGTTGGTTTTTTGGTTGTTGTTGTTTAAAGTTTTAACTAAATCGCTACAGCCTTTGCAGCCTCTTTCTTAACATTCAAAAAAGCTGAACCAAAACGATACACGATCTTCGCATTCATCAAAACGCTGAAAGTTAAACAATGTACAACGAAGTACAAACAATACCGTACCGGTCCTGCGTCGAAGATAGTCATGGGAAACTAGCAACTTTACAGAGAGCGTCAACATATTTTAACATTGCATAACTGGGAGAGAAGGATTATCGACTCGCACGAAGAAATTGCCATTCGTTTGCTCGCGTTATTGTGTCCTTCCGTGCATGTAAGGTCTAATTATCACATGGATATATTCTTAGGTTTAAACGCATGCTCTACATATCCTCTCCGTACCATCTGTTGCAATGTACCACTGAGAAAACTTCAAATAAAGCAATGATTTTTGTTTCACATTACATATGAAGCACTGCTTAGTGCGATGCGAGTGCCAAAATTCGTTGTTTACCAAGGGAGTACAGTCTAAGGAACAGACAGATTCAAGCGATGTGCGCAGGGAGTTACGACACGTTTGATAAAGCAAATAGGTGATGTTTTGTTTTTTTTTCAGCGATTTTGTAGTCAGAAATGATTATTAATTCAACCCGTAAAAGCATTGTCAATGGTGCTACAGCCTAACAAATATCTGTAAGCTTTAAAGTAAATGTTAATCGATACTAAACGATTTCCTCCCTGTAATACGTCTGTGCGAGTAACCAACTAAAGCTAGTCTAGATCACATTAAACATCCTTTCGATCTCTCTCTCTCTCTCTCCGTTGACCACGTTCTTCTCTTCAGTTCAGCTTACACCTAAGGGTTCAGATAATATCTAAACGACAAAGCAACAACGTAAGGAACATGCATTTAAAGCATACCGATGCAGAAGAGACCTTCAAGTGAATGGGAACATTGGAAGTACATACAAAAGTACATCATTTTCCTCGTGTAATCGATTTGATGTACACGACCAAAAGGACCGCGAGCGACGTTTTGTTTTTGCGTGTGTTTCGAGCATCATTTAGCATCTGAAACGATAATACTTCAACGCAACCAGGCTATACTGATAAGGTTCTAACTTATCTTTTGCAATCATGTGCAACGTTCCGAAGCATCCACAAATCATGGGAGATCATGTCTGAGAGTATCGTCCGTTCTCCACGACACCGTCATTCGTGGGATTGGTTCTGGTTTAATAGATAGATAATAACTGTTTTCGTTCCTTTCTGCTTGAAACAGTTTTGCACTCCACTACTACGTCCTTAGTCCTAGCTACAAAACCGAGCCAACATTCGCGTACAAAAGCAATCTAACCTAGCGCTATCAAAAATGTTTACCTCCTTACGGTTTTCATTTCACTACTGCTTCCCATTTCAACTGTCCACTTCGCATATCTTTGGCTCTTGGGTTGTCTAAATGTGTTTTGCCTTTTCTTCAATATGTTCAGTGTGTACTTTCTTATATGCGTTACTACACAACTTTAAATTACATCCTGAAACGAATTGAAGGTGTGAGAAAATAAATAAATTAAATGAGATTATCTCCACCCAACTCACGGTTCCCTCCCAAACCAATGTGCCCCTGGCCGGACCGAAGTGGAAAACGTGTCCTTCTCGCTTGTGCGGGCCACCCAGCCAGTATGCTATATCGGACGTTTCCCTTGGCTTTCAGCAAATTCAGTCACCTTCTACTGCGCGTTCACCTAACCGGGGATAGCTTCGGGTGGCTTTACGTAGCCGTTGTCGTCGGTGGCAGCTGACCGTTGTTTCCGGATGCTATGCTGCTACTGCTTACGTCCGACGCTTTGCCCGTACTGTCTGCGAAGGATAGAAAATCCCAATAGGAGAGTTAATAGCAATCGAAGTCACAGGGTCGAACGCTTCTGCCATTGGTAATTACGTCGTAATTAAATCAACGACATTCACGCCCGCGCTTGTGTGTATTGCGTTTCGCATGGGAGCAACAATTCGCTAGGAATTTTATATGTTGTCGCAGTGTTTTTATTAATATTATTTGTGGTATAACAAAATAAAAGCAGCTAGTTTAGATTAATTTCTTCAACGATATAGATAGGTTTTAAGAGCTCATGCAAAATTATTCTCCCCCATCTATGTATGTCCTTGTAGTGAATATCACGAAACGTAAGCATGCATACTAATAAGTGGGTTGCTTCCGGTGTTATTAAGAGTTTTGAGCACTCCGAACGATGATCGATGTAACTAATATTTCTTCAAAACAATCAAGAAACTAATATAATCATACATGCAAACCCACACTGCATTATGCAACGATCAACTTCACCGCATTGTAATTGAATTTCGATTACGTGCTAGCTAACAGAACCATCACACCATTGTTCGTGCTCAAGGACTTGGCAATCGGCGAACTGAGCGACTGACAGGAACAGGATGTAAACCATCAGACCACACTTACCCGAGGTAGAGAGAGCACCGAGTTGCGTCGACAGGTCGGCCGTTGTCGTGGTACAATGCGTCCCCAGAATGTCTGGCAGTGCATTCCGGCGTCCTATCCGGCCGGTGTTGTAGAACTGATGGTGATACTCATCGGAGCATCCGTCGCCGCTGCCGCCACCGCCACCACTCGCACCACCTTCCGTCGATAACCGTTGCTGAGCGGCCGGGTCATTCGGTACGCCTGCACCCGTTTCGCGCAGCTTGTCCATGGTCGCTAATTTGATAATGCTTAACACTATGCAGCGAACGAACGGTACACAGAAAGAAATCGTGCCATCATCACGTCGATTGGGATCGACGCGGCCAGTAGAATATACACGCATCACGAAGAACAAGTTATCCGTAAGGTTGCCGTTGCCAACATTAATGGTAAACGAAAGAGAGAGAGAGAGAGAAGAAGAGAAATAATGTTATAGAAAAATTGGATACCATATCAGAAAGAATCCACAATCAATCCACAAAAGGAGCTAATAGCATTAATCAGACGACATTAGGGACGGTTTAGGCGTGTGATGCTTCTTTCTTCCTCGTTTAACCGTATTAGTCCAACAGTCAGTTTTTATTATCGTGTTTAAGCGAAGGAAAGAAAGTTCAGGCCAACCAAGTGTGTGCTGGTGACACACAGAGCGCAACGCTTATTCACCATGGATAAGGATATAAAGAAGGAGCTGGAAAGCTTTAGTGTAAGATGTTGCTGTTAGTTGGTTATTATAGGCACACATTCAGGCTACATTCGCCTCTTTAGACGTAAGATCTTGTCGGGTTACATATACCATTCAAATGCATTACAATGGGTCGGCGGGTGTGCTTATCGGCTTGAGAAGAAACGAAAGAGATGTTTTGTCCAACAAGGGAGACTAAAAAAGAACAAAAGATTAGAACAATAAAACGTGCATTAAGAGGATACGCATGCTGGGAGATGAACAGATTGAACTGCGGATAAACTTTACTATGGAGACATGCGAACAGAGGAACGGGAATCATTGTTCCTGTGATCATGGAAATTAAAATATATTATTCTTCATTGCAACTGCAATAAACAGCACGTGCCAGTGGCCATTAGTAGTAGGTAATAACAATTTAAAATAACGCAAAAGAAGACAAAGAATGAAATGAAAGCTATTTAAGCTGCATTGAAACACAACTTAAAGGGCAGCAAAACTACAAAAGTTACATCCTCTATCTGTTACAATCGAAAAG
>KI422579.1:31567-72320 GCA_000473375.1 Anopheles culicifacies | reverse complement strand
AACCTCGTGTGTTAGAACCGTACTCGACGGTTTAGGCTGAACGCGCACCTTTGTTTCATAACATAATCAATTATGCTTGCCCTTGGCGTTCTTGGGTTGACGCATTTCTTCAAGTTATCGTTTCGTTTCCAACATAAGTGTTTACTAAACTATTTATTTATGTAAAATATGATAGCCTTGCGTAAAATATTTTCGTAAATTTATTTTATTTATTTGTTCATATGGATATCTCGATGGTTCCAATGTTCAGTTTACCATGAAGCATAGGTGCGGCTATTGAACTTGGCTAAAATGTATTAACGTGTAACACAAATCGGCCACATACTTTGACATAATACAGTTGCATTTTTTTATCTATTAATGTTATTATAAACTATTTATGTTTTGCCGTTGAGAATTTACGAACAGTGTAATGTTTCGTATTTATTGCTTTCACACATAGTCTTATGTTTGATTTGTGCAATTACATGTTTGGAGGTGGAAGATGTTACATCTTTCTGACCATAATTTATGAATAAGACGTGCGAGAAAAACATTTGCACGTTCGACACTTTCAATACCTTGTACCTGACGTTCGATGTCTTCCACGCACGACAACAACGAGTAATATGTGACAAACAGTTTCTCTTTCCTTTGTACAACACACTGTTAGCGTATTAGTGATGAAATAATGAACTATTCGGCCTTATCTTGTTGCGCATGAATTTATCTTTGTGTTAGTGTAGAGCTAGAATGGTTAACGAAATTCGTAATTAGTTTGCTACAATTCTTTACAACATAATTTAGTTTTAGTAGAAGAGCGCTTGCTATGTTTTTAAAGATTTCTTCCAGACCTGTTACACTTAGAAGTATGCTTACTTTCGTATGTATTGTTACTCAAAAACGAATTTCAATTTTACTTGTTAGATAATGCTTCAGTCGAATTCATTTTGGTTGAAGTTCAGCACTAATCGATATCGAATACTTTATTTCGTAGGGGAATGCGTATTGTTAATAGTAGTTTTATATTACAGTCGAGACAGAACGACTTGTGTATATATCCATATTATACATTCTTTCTTCCCCTATTTACCTACAATTCCATAACTTTTACTGACTAAAGCAGTTAAGACGATAAGTTGATCCTTTCAGAGATGTTGAGGGAGCTTTCTTACAAAATCAGTCATCTTTAAACAACGTAATGTTGTGTTCTTTTATCTTTTTTAAGATGTTCATAAAATGTAACCAGCTGGAAGACAATAACTTTGTTGCATTTAGGAAAATTGAATAGAGTACGTTTATACAAGCGATAGCATTTGACGTGTAATATTGCTAAGAAGCGAAGCTACTCTATAAATAATTCATTCATTTCGCCTTAAACTGCGTGCGTTACTGTTGCACGTAAATTAAAATCATCCCTTATTAACGCTAATCCATGTATCATTTCATTCGTGCAATCTAAAACATCAACACATGTTGTATTGATGTATGCCATTTATCACGTTCGAGACATTCATTCCATAATATCCTTAACGCTTCTCATCCTTTTTTTTTAAATAAAAATTGCATTCTGGGACACAGAATCGGTACTAAGAACTACCAAATGCCCAACAACATATCATATCCCATTATTCATCCTCCTTCCCTTCCCCACTCACCCATATCACCTTTGGGGCCCCCGCGTTTTCCCAAAACAACCCTTATTAGACGACGTTTTGTTTTGTTACACACATCTGCTTTGAATGACATACATTACTACAACTTGTCAACTGCTACTACCCACTACCACAGCCAACACCCCGAGCGATGGTTCCGGCCTGCATACCATAGCGACACCTGGTGGTGTGGTGCAATATTCCCAGCCCTCGGAGGGCATTTACGTACCTCGTAAGTATGATCCATGCTCCGTACCCCACAACGTTTTACTTCCCTTTCCCCGTGACCGTTCCACATCCTTGCCTTTTCCCTTTGGTTCAAGACTATCGTCTGCCTGCTGAACTTTGTTCTTTCCCTATACTATCGTTGTGTTTTATCGTTTCCATGTCTATTTTAGTGCGTTAGTATTGTAGTTTAGTTCGTTAGTACTTTCGAGTGACGTTAGATAATTTTTTTATTGGCTTGCCTATAAAAGTGTAGTTTATTAAAGTAGCATTAGTTTACTTTTGAACCTGTTTTATTCTCTCTCTCGTGTCAACGCGGTACAGGGAACTGTATATGCAACTTATACCAAAACAGATATTTTGAAGCAAAACCCGAGGCTTGACCTTCAACATACATTACCATTTGAGAACGCTCCGGTCGTTCTAGTGTTTATGAAGGTTTTCCATTTATAAGCGTGTTAATAATTCAACAGTTTTGTATAAAAGACTGTACCTAGCAAACGTCGTAACAGTCCGTTCGCTTTGATCTCGTTAACTTCAAAGTAGAGGCGCATGTTGAAAGTTTCACCTTAACCTCAATTCTTTCTCCAAGCTCCTGCTGTGTTAGGTTGTTCCTTACCTTTAACTGTCGGTTATTGTAAGGACCGTTGGTAGAAGTAGTTCGTGTTTTTATAATGAGTTTTTTTCTCTTTTTTTCTCTTTATTTTTCTATTTCTTTTTTCTGCAACACTTTTTACATTGTTCCCATCTCCCACGCACATACACACACACACACACTGTTTACATCTTCAAATGGTACTGCTAACTCTACTACCGCTACTACTACTACTACTACTACGGCTACGATTATTTACACACCAAACCCAAAATGTGTTACCGTTGACCTTCACCCTGCTGCCTATCGCGCTACTAAAAACGTCATCCTTCCCTGGAATGTTGCTCTGTACACCTTCTAATGCGTATAACTGGCGTATAACAATGATTTTGTATCTGTAATTGTTGTTAATTTGTACCACGCCGTATTTCTTATCTTCGAACCAATGGACTTTTCCTTCTCTCGGTGGTGATTTCGTTTCCAATGCGCTCGCCTTCTCAACTTCGCCATCATGTTTGTATTCATACCGTCTGGAATTCACGATAATTCATTCGCGCGATTACCCGCTCATGGTGGCATATATACCCGAACCGCTCCACCGATGAACGTGTCATACTATATTTCTATATAAATAAATGTTCTACCTTCCGAATCCGCTCCCGTTGTAATATCTAACCCCCGCATCCCCTGATGTAATCCTCACCCCCTTTTTCCCTCTCGTCCAATACGTTTCGAACATCTGGTTCGATGCATCTGTGTAATGATGCACGCCACTTACACACACGTCCGACTTACCTCCGAACTGTCACGCATAATGGCTCGTCCCCATCCATCCCATCACCTTAACCATCCACTGTCGAACGCCATCCATCCATTGCATCCGCAAAACTTGAGCAGATATTTTTCCCAACACAGTCATGGGCGGTAACGTGCAACTGGAGGATCAGTCACGCAAGCGCGAGATGCGATTGCAGAAGAACCGGGAAGCGGCCAGAGAATGTCGCCGCAAGAAGAAGGAGTACATCAAGTGCCTAGAGAACCGGGTGGCGGTGCTGGAGAACCAAAACAAGGCCCTTATCGAGGAGCTGAAGTCGCTGAAGGAGCTGTACTGTCAGCAGAAGAGCGACTGAACGGCCGATCGGTATCCACATCAAACAGCAGCGTGAAAAACCGAACATACGTAGCAGGCAGCGTCCAGACGAATGGTGGATGAAACAGGTCCAGCTTTTGCAGCCAGACAACTTTTACCTGCACTAGTCCTTAGCCCTACAGTTTGCAAGCCCATTGTGCACGTGACAATGAGCGTGGTCATGTACGCAACGGCAGGCCAGAGAAATGTCACCGGCCAGGCTGGATATGTCTCTGTGGAGGAACCACTGGTGGCAGTTGACAGTTGACAGACGCCATCGTACCATCGGATCAGACGGTTATCAGCCGAAGAAGCGTACCAGATTTCATGATACTAGCTTAATATTTTAAAACTATATGCAGAGCAGGTCCTCCACACTTGCAAAGTGGGGAGGGATGTGAGCTTGGGCTATAATACGTTATGGCCTCCGTCTTATTATTGTACATCAAGTTTTTTATCCGCTTATTTTGAACTTTTATTATGCTATCAGCACCAGATTTTTCTGTTTTGCAATCTAATTGTGATTGAGCACAGGGTAGATTGATGTACTACCCTTCTTGTTGAAGACACCACAGTGGTCTAAATTGTTTATTTTCCCAAAATTGTGCAATTCCACGCGATTTCTGGTGGCTAACATACGACATATTTTTTTTTTACTCTTTTATTGCTACGGCTTCACTCGATTGAGGCATTTAAGATTTGAAGCTAGTAGTGCAGCTTGATGGTCTGCAACCCACAGCCTCCACACACAAGCGACTAATTACAGTATGTGTACAAAGGAAATATTCCTATTACTTTGGCCGTAACCGAACCGCTCAGATCTTTTGCGCCTGCCTTACGTCGGCTTACTAGACTTACGTTTAATATTAGGACGGTCAGTCCTTCCTAAGTAAAGGGACCGGATGTGCGGTTTCGGCTTTGTTATCGCCACCCACCAACCATTTCCCTTCAACCACTCTTCCCTCCCAAAAAAAAAAGCGGTACGCTGAATGCCGTACCGGACATGTACAGAAACTAGGTTTATGATTACAGCAACTACTTACGCGATCCTTACCCGCTGAAGGGTACGGGTCCACTTTTGGGGATGAGGTTCTGATATTTGATATTTCCGTTTGCCATAGTACGTAGGCAGAAAGATTTAGCAAGTAAACGAGGCGGAAGTGTATGTTTATACCGTTTCTTTTCTTTTGCACACCCACAGACACACATACACACAGATACATTGCAAAAAGCTTGTTTCCACACCACACAGACACAGATAGTTGGGTACGATTTTAGAAACCAATAGCATGTTGGGCTGCACGTTAGCAAGAAGAAGGAAAAAGAGTGGAAAACGAAAAACAAAACTCAGTACGAAACGAAACGATGTATCATAATATATAGATATCCTGAAAGGATAAAAAGCGCTAGAATGTTTGTAACCAAACAAAATGTGGTGGGAGGGGAGGGGGTGGGGATTGTGTCTAGGCGAAAACGGACAACCGAGTCGGTTACGACTCATAAGGAATTGGAACACAACACAACATAGTGGCAAACAAAATAATGAAAGGGAATTGTACCGATTCTTGTTTTTACTTACTCCCCTCCCCGTTGTTGCTCGTTGTTCGGGTACAGTGCAACTGTGTGTGTGTGTGTGTCTGTTTGTTTATGTTGTTTATGTGTGTTGTAGTTCTGCAGCGCAACCGAACCAAGCAAATGCAACACTTTTTTATATAAAACAGGATGGGTTGTAGTAATGTCGAAATTGGAACCCAGGTCGAAGCGTTGCTTTGTTAAATTGTACATTACCCAATTACATTATTGGACCGGTTCACAGATTCATCTCAAAAAGAAAAAAAAAAAAGAAAAAGCGTCCCGTCTATAGAAAGGACCCTACCTAATGGGCGATATTTTGGATTTACAGTACAGTGTCACGCAATCGTTAACGGATACTATTGTAGGTTTTGTGTTAGGTTATGCTTAAAAGAGGAACAACAAGAAGTAACCATTAAATCGCCACATAATCTTCACAGTACGCAAACCGCTGTTTTGCAAACGATGCAATGTTACAAGGATAGGCTCCCTCCCACCCCAAGGTGTTATTGTGCAAACAGTTTAGATAATAATTCACTATAATTATGTTTACTATTATGGAATAATGTGCAAAGTGTTCGAACTTGAATGCCTGGTGTGAAATAAAGCCTTTTCATAGCCGATTTTTTTATTATTATTTTCGAACATAAATCAATTTCACCCTTCTCGTTATTTTTATTTTAACCAAATGTAAAAGAAGACCCAAAACAAAATACTCCCAGTGAAGTATTTTTGTGGCGTTTAATCGTTTATGAAGAGCAAATGATAGTATGACAAAACAATAGTGACTAAAAGATTGAGAATACAAATGTCTATCCGGAACTATCCCCATTTTCTTTCACTTTTTTGTAAAGGTGCTATATAAAGCAAATGATTTAAAATGAATGAAGTAAAAAAAAACAAGAAAAACCCTCTCCTGTCTGTGTTTGTTAGTAAGAGGAAAGAGTTTAACGCGATCATAGCGAGTTCAAGCCAATTGGCTGCAGTTTATGTAGCAGTGTGAGCCGCCAAGCTTATGTATGGGTACAATTTGAAAAAAAGTCTTAATTTGGCAGAGTTACGTCACCATTACTTTTAATGAACTAGCTTTATAAGCTTACTCTTTCCATTAGTTCCATTTATTGCTCTGTTATTATGTTTATTTTATGATTATTGTATACATTAAGTTTCATGATACCATCAGCAGCATTTTATTGCTTGGCAGAGGAGACTAAGGATGTTTCATTTTATTTTGTACGTATGCTTGTGTGTTTTCATGCATTAGATAGGGTTTTTTATTTTTTATAATTGTATATTTTCTGATTCTCCACAACAAATTGAAATGAACAGATAGAACAATAATCAAACATAAAAAGACACACAAAAGTCCAATAGATTGAGAAAAAAAAACACACACACACACGTATTGTTTGTAAGAAAATAGTAATCTAACAAAGAAAACGAGAACAAAATTAAAAGCAAATCAAAAATCAAAACCCTCCTCGGAAACAACTGAAATGCTATTTAAATAGTTAAAGGCAGTTAAAAAAATAGAATTTGACGCGATTATAGCAAAAGAAAACCAACTCAGTAGAAAGAAAATACACTTACAGATCAGATCGGATCATCTGCCTCTATTGCATGTTATACATTTCTCTTGGCCGTAAAATGTTTGAACATAGTGTTGCAATATTTGTATAAAAGAATCTTACTTGTATGTAACGCTCTGAAGGGTCCCTCAAATAGGGGTGTGAGTGGGGGTTTTATTTTCTATCCGGTCCTAGAAGGATCCCCCAATAGAAGCAGCAATTGCGGCGGAACATGTGTGTACGAACCAAATTTAGCCCGACGCGTGGCAAACGCAGAATCGATTGAATAGCAAATAAGCATGGAAAGTGTAAACGAAAAAAAAAGTTACGATTGTTTACCTGCTGTTACCACTATCCCTACTAGCATCATCTTTCAGTTTAACGCCCAAATTAGGACTGTTCATATTTGCCTTAAACCGTTCTGTATATTTTGTTTAAGGCGAAAACAAGTGCGGTTTACTGTGGTTGGTTTGTAGGGAAAATCGTAGGCGTATTGGTGGGCAAATGTATCTAGAGAATTATTTACACAAAAACAAGCTTAAGATACAGGAAAGTGCTTTGAATTTGCATACTTTTGGGGGCTTAATCGCCATCTGATATATGTCGTTTGTCATGCGTTAAGAAGAAGAACAAAAAACCCTACTCTCGGTGTGGATGTGTGTCCTATTGGTTGTATTCCGCATCGTTCGCTAGAAAGCAAAGGACATCATTTTGTAAGCGAAAACAAGCAACAGCATAAAAAAAAATCACGAAGAACAAGAGATTCATGTACCTTACCACGAAACGTTCCGTGTCTATAGATAGATTGCACATGTGATACGTGTGTCTGTACGTTTCATTTTTCAACGTTTGTGTGTGTGTGGCATAGCTGTATGTGTTTCGGTGTATTTGCACACAGACAGCGAAATTAAATGGAACAAATGATTAGGCGCCTCCATCAGGTGGAGTTTACATAGAGATTGTGATTTTAGTGGCAGAAGATGGTAAAAATTGACTTTAAACTGGTTTGACAGATCGTAAGGTGACGTTTAATCCGTATTTTAAATTGATGTATTTGTGTGTGTGGATGTAGTGGGTTGAATGTGAAAAAAGGGGGGAAAACAACGATGTTTCACCATTTTTAAGGAGCCATTTTTAGAGAGTACCCGCTCAGGGATAAGCCTCTCCCCTGTCTATTTGCTCCCCTTCATCGCTGAATGTTTGTTGTTACACGGAGACCCTGCCCCCATACACACACACCACTGTATAATGTTTGTTAAACGGAATTTGTAATGTTTCACCACGATATTGTGATTTGCGTGCAAAGGGGCAAAAAGTAAACCGTTCCACAAGTTGTGTGGTGCCGATAATGGTGATTACAACAAAAATGGTCGTGTACAAGTGTATCGTATATTAAGAAGCGAATGGTATAAGCATACCAACAATGCGGTACAAAGCATGTCTCCTAGAAAAAAAACAGATAAGAAAGATAGAGAGATGAAAAGAGGAACGAAATATTAACAAGGAACAGAAAACAAATCTCTGTACATGAAATGTTTTTTTAAAAGGTGTATTATAATAATAAGAATAAAACATACGCCCACAAAATAAAAATGTGCTCCGTTGGGTGAGCAGAAGACGAAATAGAGAGAGAGAGAGAGAGGGAGACAGATTGGATACATGGTAATTGGATCTTTTTGTTAATATTTTAATATTATATAAATAAAATTATATATACACATATGGAAGTAACAATATACACAAATACAGTTGCATTCTCGCCTTGTAACCAGGTGTGTGTGTACGTGTATATGTCGAAAGGGGGTGACTCTTTGGTGGTTACAAAAACGAAACCAATTGTGCAAAATGTAAATGTGTAAAAGGAAATATTTTTCAAAGCAAAAATACGCAAGCAAACGAAGCAAACAGCAGAGGAAAAGGGTAAAATTTAAAAACCGGTAAAACATCTGCTACCCCACTTCTCTGGTTTTGGATTGTCTCTTTCCAAATTGTATGCATACATACACGATTGAGGGCAATAAAAACATACACACTCTAGAAACAACACATAACAGTTTTCAATTTGCTCGAGTATTCCAAATGGCTTGAAATGGAATGAAGAAAAACAAACTAAAACAAACGAGGCCAAGAATAAGAGAATGAATGGAAAAGAAACAAAATAAAAGGTTACACAATTAAAAAGAAAAGAAAGAAAACATCTAGTTGTAAGGCACTGAGCAGGATGTTACATTCAGATGAAACGGAGAGAAAGAGGTAGCAACACGAAATTACATCTTTATCTTTATTCGCCAGAATGTGCAAAGCGTCTGGAATAAAATGGAGAAAAAGAAAACACAGAGAATGGATAACGAATTTTAACGGTGGGTAATCGTTAGTTTGTGTCTGCTGCATCCGAAACGGCCACTCTATACCCTTCCTTCCCCTTCCCAGTGGGCGCAGTTGTGATAAAACGCAAACGGAACCGCGTAACTCGTTCGCCTGTTGCAGTCGCCATTTTGTGTGTTAGTTTTGTTTTTTGTTCGTTTTTGTTTTTTGGTTTTGTTTTCTTCACCTCACCTTTATTTAGCTCAATAATGTATTTTTATGAATGAGACAACCAGTATATTGCGTCTTTTTGTTTTTGTTTTTCTCCCTCTTTCTTTTTTCACACTTTTTTTTCTTGTTCTTCTTTATGTGTACTCGTATTGATATTTGTTCATACTTCTCTTTTCTCGCTTTGCGTTTGTATTTTTGTTTTTCGTGTTTTATCCACCTTGTTTGTTTAGTTCGCTCACATTACACAGCTAGTTTGGTTTTTTTTTCTTCTTTGTTGCATTTCCTTCTGGGCGATATTAATTTTTCCTCTTGTGTACAACGTTTTTTTCTGTTTTGTTGTTTCTTTTATCATTTTGCAATTTATTCTTTTTTATAGCTTACTTTTTTGTTTTCTTCGCTTTTCTTCTTTCTTCCTTTTCGCCTTAATTTCATAAACTTTGTTCAATTTACCTAAACCGAAGTTTGAAGAGTGAAAAATGGAAGGGAAGCTTTGGGGAAGGATCATACGACGATCGAACGACTGGGTACGGTGTTGTTATAACGAGGGGGATGAGACGGGTGGATGTTTTGTTTTCATTTTTTTGTTTTGTTCAATAGTTTAATAACCAGCTAATAAGCACAAAAATACGTTCGACACGATTTGGAAGAGATTTTTTTCCATTTTACACTCCATTTCGCTATGTATCAGACGTGGATGTTTTGTTTTTTAATTCTCCTTCTTCTACTGCACTGCTATTCTTTTCTGTATTTTTTTCTTCACTTTATTCTAGCATCTTCATTAAGTGTAACAGCAAACGTGTTTTTTGTGTTGCATGTGTGAAGGGGGAGCTTGTTTTTGTTTTGTAAACAGTGTTGTAGTAGTTGAACTAAACAAGGGATTTTTTTGGAAAAATAGGAAGGAGTATGTCGGATATGGGGATTTGTTTTAGATTTCTTTGACCGGCCCCTATATTCGGTTTTGTATGGGAATATAAGGGCTGCAAAAAAACGAGACCGAGAAGGACAAGTTAGCTAAAAGTTTTGAAAGCATTCAATAGCCTTTCATCTGCGTTTAAATGTTTCATGCATGTGTTTATGTGTGTATGTGTACGTATGATTATGAGCTTTCTCTAACTCCCAGTTCTAGGACCTGCCTGATTAAGGGAGATTTTATAAATATTTATATCCATAATTATCTTATATTGATTCATTTTGGTTTACCATTTTCGCTTTTCCTTTTCCCCCAAATCCAAATTCGCTCGTTTCGTCTCTTATTCGGTTCCGCTTGAGACTTCCGATTTTCTGCGTTTGTTTTGCTCGTATATTTTTTTCCTCTCACTAAGATACACTGATATTGTTTTAGTTTTTTGTTTGCCTCTTCCTATGTAATGTTTTTTTTTGTGTCTTTTCTCTCTTCCATTTTTTGGGTTTTTTTTGTAACTCTTTTCGTTTGGTTTGTTTGTCTATTGTTTTGCATGCTTTCTCTTTTATTTGCTTAACGAAACTACACACTTTGTTTTTCACTAGCGTTTCCATGTAACAAGCACTCAGTACACCGAAAAATACACCATTTTTCGAACCATCGCAGTTTGTATGCGTGTGTATGTGGGTGTGAGTGTGTGTGTACATATGGTGAATTTGTGGTTGTGTGTCCCGTTTGCGTAGGTTTCATATATTTTAATTTAATTTTATTTATTACGTACTATTCCTCTCCTGCTATAGTGTTATCCGGGTTGTTTCTTCTTGTTGCTTACGTGTATTGCAAACTTATTGATTGTTTGATGGTATTGGTTAGTGTTTGCATGATAAACCCACCCATTATTATTGTATATCGGTTGTAAAACCGAAAAAAGAACGAATTGTTAGATATGCTTTCAGCTATTCCGCCATTTTTTTCCTCATCTGGTTGCATGTACACTTGGTGAGTGTGTGGGTGTTTTTGTAAGTACAGCCAACACAAAAGCGTTAAATCTTTCTCGGTGGTGTTTGCGTGTGTATTTGTGTGTGTGTGTGTGCGCGCGTGCAACTTAATCATATTACAAGAAAAAATATAAGAAAAAACACGCACACACTGACAATAAAAAGTAACAAAAAGAAAAACGCACACACACCCAGTACGATAACGTTTTGCCTTTAGTAAAACCCGTCCTCCATTTTCTTTAACTGTTGTTTTGTATAGCCTGGGACCACTACCAGTAATTGCCATTGCTAAACGATAATAATGGTAACATTGATACTTTCCACGGCTTCATAAACTATAGCTGTATGTTACGATCCTTTCGTTATTCTAGTTCGATTTGTTATACGGTAACGTAACGGCCCACGCGAGAAAATTGTCTGTTTCTTGCTCTTGTGTGTATAAGTGTATGTATGTGGTGTATGTGTTTGGTGGCAGCATATGCGTTTGCTTCTTCTGTATACAAGCGATATTCATCCAGTATGTCGCGCCACAACCATATATGTAACGGAAAATGTAATGTATCTGCGTAGCGCATACAGGTAACCGTCGCACGGCGCTCTAATGTTACGCTACTGTATACACGTACGCACATAATGCAGCTTCGTTTCGCCACTCGCACGCACGTGCTAAATATTGGTGGTATTAGCCATTGGGTAAACATCAATTTCTAGCAGAGTCAGCACAGCTTAGAGATGGCTGCGACTGCTTGTGTTACTGCTAGTGTTACGTTCCATTCGGCAGAAGCAAATCCCTTCTCTTGACGCTAAATACTTCTATCAAACACAAACATTCTCCTGTATGTATATATATATATATCTATGTATATATATATATATATATGTATGTATATATATCTCTGCAATTTTTGCTACTGATGTTGACCGCCGAACCACATATCAGCTGTACTGTTCACTTAACTACATACGTCAGCCCGCTTCCTTCCCGCAGAAGAAGGGCATTTTTATGTGTGAGATTGATGATGTGTTTTCCCTTCCTTCATATTCGCATCCATCCGTCGGTCGTCGTTACTTCTTCAATATATTCTTCAATATACTACGCAGCTGTCATAGTTGCCATTCCCTACACACATTATCGTAATAATATCGTATGGCCATCTGCTTGTCTACTAAACACAACCGCCACATCCCCAGTTCCCTGTTTTCACCTTACGCTCAGTCCTATGCAAAAGGGAGTGTGTACTCGTCTTCTTTCCAGCAGAAGATCCTTTTTCTCCAATGTGCCTGTGTCCATATATGTTTATGTGTATGTGTGTGTACATCCCTCCTCTAATCTTCAATTGCCAGTTGTTTGAGAGCTTCGGTGTTTCCGAAACTCCAAAAGTCCCAACAACTTCAAAAAGGCCAAGAACAGACAAAACAAAACAAACAGCAGCAATAAACGTTACGAGTTGCCGCCTTTCAACGATTGTGTCAACAATAACAGGGACTAAACGAACGTGCACACATAGGAGTAGTTCATTCCCTTTTTTTTTGTTCCAGCTGAGGGTGGGGCGGGGATGTTAGCTGTTTCAACATGGAGCCAAATAAATGGTGATGGAAATAGCCTGTGGCTCAGTATCAATATAGCTCAGCTGCATTACATCTGGCGCTGTTATTCTCCCCAATTCTGCATTTCTCTTGCCTTTACATGTATGTGTTTTGTTATCTTCTTCTCACTCTTCTTCAATGCGGTTCCTGTTCGGGATTAGCAGCACCGTCTTGATCGAGATCGTCCTCTTCCTCATCATTTTCAGCTAGTGTCATCTGGAACAGTGGAATATAATAAGTACTTTGTGTTATCCTGGTCATGGCACCAAAAATGATAGAGTCCCAACACACTTTGGAGCTTGTTTGGCTGCTGCTTACTACCTACCTGAAATCGTAATCTTGCGGCCAGCGCTTGTGGATCGATGGGCATGGGTTCCTGTTGTTGCTTGCCACACTCTTGCTCCCCTAGTTCCGGAGCACCAGTTGAACTCTGCTGGGAACTACCAGACTGTTGATGCTGGTGCTGCGGATGCTGTTCTTCTTCCTCCTCATCTTTTTCTTGCGAGGGCGGTGATGGAGGCGGTATCAGGGCCTGATAGTACGCTCGATTTTCCTCCAACCGGTCCAGTATGTCCTGAGCGTCCGGCCGTACCAGTTCCGCCCATGCCTCCCACAGCGGATGCACGATGTAGTCGATAAAGCCGACCTGCGAGCTTTCCACCGTTGCCGAACGTCTGTCACACATCGGTGACACATCCATTCCGGCCGCCCGTTCACGATCACCCTGCCGGAAAAATTCCTCCATCAGCCGGCGTACCCAGCGTCGGTAGAGCGGCAGCGGCTTGGTGGGATTGCTCAGATCGGCACAGTGTACCAGATTCTGTAGAACCTGGATCCGGTCGGTATAGCTATCGAGCAGACGGAGCAGCACCCCACTACCGCTGCTGCGCGATTCCGACGGATTCTGGTTGCCCGAGATGGCGACCTTCTTCGTTTCGACCATCGTCTTCAGATCCGCCAACAGGGTCATGTGTTTGGACATGTCCGTGGACAGTACCATGTCTATCACCATCTTCCGGAACGTAGCACGTTGCTTTCTGTGGATGGAATGATTAGAGTTCAGAGACACGGTCCAGCGTTGAGAAATTCGAATACTCACTTCGGTAGATTGCGTAGGATATTACAATCATCATTCTGCATAAGTTTGAAGGCCACCGCCAAGTGATGATTTTCCAATACTGATTCGTCGTTATACATAAGCGCCAACTCAGAGCCTGTCAGAGAGGGAAGAGAGCGTTGAAGATGCGATGTTCGGCGAACCGAAGTTGTTTGGTGCCATACTTACTAGAGTTAATAAGAAATTGGTTTGTCAGACCCGGATGGTCGACATCGTGTATGCAGGCGGCGACCAGTGCCGCACATACCTCGAGCGGTGTAAACACACCGTCCAGCGCAGGACTGTGGAGTAGTGCATGGGTACTTTGCGTCACGTCAGCCGCATGTAAAGAATTATGGAACGGATTGTCCGCCACATAGTGATCCTCGACCGTGCTAACGAAAGCCAACAGCACCGTTGGCGGTATGGTAAGCGTCCGCGGGATATTTCGATCCTGGAAGATTCAACCAGTTCGCTACACTTATTGACATCAAGAGCTCCCAATAGCAGACTCACCTGGAACACGGTGTACGCAACCGCTGTCAGTGGGCGACTACCACTGAGCGTCCCGATGCGGAAGATGTCAACACCCCACTGGTCGATCTGACCGAGCAGTGCTCCAAGTTCGGCTTCGTCGGCCGCTGTCGCCGTCGGCACACCGTACGGTGGTAAACGATCCGCCAAGTTGTTACCGCCAGCACCAGCTCCAGCCGCACCGGAGAACGAGTTCGTGTGCTGCAACGGTCGCTTGAATCCACTGATTTCCGACATTCGGCCCGCGGCACCCGTTTGTCGACCGATCAAGGCACTACCTACTACCGGAGCGGATGGTACGTCCGGCTCTTGCTGTTTGTCTGTAGGTACAGAGAGCATATTTGAGAAAAAAATCTCCCAAAAACTCCAAACTCCCGGTAACTACACCTACCCAAGAACGTCGTGCAGATGTACTCGCTGATCTGATTACCCGACTTGCTGGACTCACTCAGATGGGACAATTCTTTGTTCAGTAATCGTTTGAACTGTGAAAATATTATCAAATGGACCAAGTTATTGAAAGAAGCTGATAGATAGTGTGCATCCCTCCCCTCTACCTTAAGCGATGCCATATCTGATACGCTACGATGCGTTTGGACCGTTTCCAGCTGCTCCAGGCACCATTCAAGCTCGTCGATCGTTTCTGTGGTAAGTTGCCGCAGGTCACCTTCCTTGTCGGGTTGGCTGTCATCACCTTGTCCGCTGTGTAGGATACACACACCAAGCATTAACCTCTAACCTCTCTTTTTCTGGCTTCATTTGTAGATGCTTACCTTCCAGGATCGGTTTCGGCACTTTCCGCACCGGCAGATGATCTTCGCGTAGTCAGCTCACTTTCCGCCACCGAGGCCGGTATGGCTGATGAGAGTGCGTACAGGTTAGCACGCACTGTGCGCAAACTAGCTAAAATCTGCGCAAACGGTGTCACGATCAGATCATCATGATGTCCACCCGAACCACCACCGCCCGATCCGCTCATCATCCTTGCGATGGAAGAGATGCGTCAAGATATTGGACAAATGAGGGCTATTCCTCGCAACGGATGGTACTTACGTCGTACGCTCGGATGTGGACGATGTTACCACGGTGGAGGCGGCACCGACAACGGTCGTCGCACTGCTGGACGGTGACGATGCAATCGACGACAGTACGGTCGGTTCCTCCAGTGTGGTTTCCTTCCAATGGAACGTGCCATCCCGTCCGGCGGTTGACGTCAACGTTCCACCGCTTCCGGTGCCACTGGTAACGTTCGAGGTGGAAGTGCCGGATCCACTGTTGGCGTTGCATCGCGCTGCCAGCAGCGACACGGACGACACCTTCGGCGATATCTCAAAGTCTGAATCGGATCGATAAAGGAACGATTCACGACGCTGGGGCAGGGCGGCTGAGAGTAGTGTACCCGGTCCACCAGGTCCTCCATCGCCCGACGGTAGCAACAGTGGCGATCGACGACTCGTAAATCCACCCACGACACTCATCACACCACTCGGTGGTCCACTGCCGGACCCTTCCGCATTGTCCATGAAGCTATGAAGGGAGAAAGGGAACAGGAGATTCCAGTGATTGGGGCGAGAGGGAAAAAGGATGCAATTAGAGTTAACGAAGAAAAGTTACTGGCAGTGACGTGATACACAGCTCGGTTTAGCAAATTCGCAACAACCGAAATCTTCTCCCGAACAAACTGGGTGTTTTGTGTGGATGCACCTGTTTCTCGTCGATCATCTTGGGGGTGGTACACATCTGTTTCGAGGTTATTTGTTTCTACGTGCAATCCACCGATACGATAGATTCGCATCGGAAGAGGAAACGATAGTTCTGTTTGTTCCAAGAATTAAGGCATCACTCATCCTACATTCTAGCACCGTTTGGTGCGCTTAGAATGTTGTCTCTAGTGTACTGTTGGGACCAGCGCCAAAGCACGTCACTCACCTCCCCCAAGTAACGTTGACATCTGGTCGGTGACTCGAAAACATTCGCAGTAAGCGAAATAATGCTTATGTCCCTCCCAGGGGCGAGATACTATATCAGTGGAGTGACGCGAAACTATGTGATGACACAACGCACCCTGACAAGAGGGGGTTGGGTGTTATAGCAGTAGCTGTATAGCTCATTAAAGACCCACCAGTGGCAGTGGAAGACGAAAAAACTCACACAGACACAAAACACAATGAAACAATCTGGCTAATTTTTCCGAAGCTTTCCCCAGCCAAGTTCCCATGTCGGTGGATTGCAACACCCTCACGCATCTGTTGTCTACGAGCTTAATGAATTGAATCAATTACGCGCGCGTAACGTGGAAAGATACGTCCTCTTCCATCATCCTGCCCTCCCGAGAATGAGGGTCTCGGTGGACGGTCACGTCAAGAATCAATGTCCATTTCTGTAATGCCTGTGTATGCGCGTGCCTTAAATTGTGGCAATCAATAAACTTTCGTCAGACTGCCTCCCCGTATCCCACAGCCCCTATTATGAAGGATTCTCACAGCTTGCAGCGCTGATGGTAGTTGGTGGTGCCGCCCGGACCGAGCAGTGTGATCGCAGGGTTCTGTCGCATCATTGACGTTGTCATCATCATTCTTGACGCTTTGGCCGCACTGAACTGTGCACACTGTTGTTGCTGATATGGTTGGTCGATGTCGTCAGTGGCGATACTGCCGACATTGGACATGATGCTCGCATTGCTTGCTCGTGATTTGGTTGATGAGGACAATGCCGACATGGAGGCGGAGTGCGTTGAGCTGGATGAGGTGGAGGACGAGTAGGTCATCTGGCGGTTCTGCTGGATACGGACAGTTCGGTACTCGAACGTAGCCGAGTCTTTTGAGCGCAGTGCGCCACCACACGGAATTCGTTGCGGTGGCGCATCCGGTGTGCTAGGTTCCATCGCCTAATCTCTATCGCGGTAGATGGGAAGTCCACAACTCTGGTACATCCGCAGACAGCTGTTTCACAACACACACACGTACGCGCGTATACACTCGATTCCGGGCAGGTACTCCGGTTGATCTTCCGGGAACGATCCCCAGGGCAGTAGAAGTAGAACCACCGCTTCTAAGCTTCTGGTTGGCAAGACCTCACGAAACGAAACTCTCCCGACCAGCAGAAGCAGCGCGGATCACACGAACCGTGATTGCACACTTCCAATGAACCACAAAAACCGAAAACCCCGCGCGCATGTCCCGCTTGATGGTGTGCGTACTCCACACAATGCTTGCTACCGTCGAAATATCCGCTGTATATGTCGGCAACGGCAAACCCAAACATACGGGTTTGTATCTCTGTACATGTACAGCAATAGGGACAGCCCCGTGCTGTCATTTGCTGTTGGCGTAGTTGTCCATCGTTATAGCCCTTCATCTCGCTGCTTCTCGGAGATGATCTCGCACACCAAACATCTGACACTGTACACCATGTCTCTTGCTCTGTGTATAGGTGTGTGTGTGTGTATGTGCGCGCGTACATGTGTGTGTTTGCGTCGGATATGTTTGGGACGATCGTGGCAGCATCCGTGGTCAACTATATTTAGAAAAATTCGGCCACCATTCACCGACTGCCGAGACCCTCCACAGCTCGCAACGCCACCTCTACCACGGAACCTGGGATACCCTGATGCGCCTACCCCGTGTTCCCGTGTGTACGATTGCCTTCCAATGGGTTTTTTGTCGCACGAGGGACGCACGTCCGGAACGTGTGTTCTGTGGTGCGCCTAGCGCAACTAGCACGCGCCAATGTTGTGCCAGCCTCAATCCGCGCGCACTACGCCGGAGTACATTCCAACGCTCCGCAATGAGCGGACGCGGACGATCCATTCTTCGACGGGGTTGTCGCTGTCATTCCTGTGGGACGATCTTTTACACTAAAAAACGCGGTACTACCTTGCAAAACATATCACCACCAACTCGTAACACTTCTACTCTCCCACCGGCAAACCTTGAAAGTCGGCAGGCAATTTTCTACCGTAGTGTGACAGTCGGAAAGCGAGCGCGGGAGAGCGTGTGGAGTCATCGGATATTATTAGGAGCATTAAGAGCAGACCGCTTATGGAGCGTTCGCTGTGCTGCTTTGATGATGACGCTGATGAGCAACCTGCCGCGCACGATGCTGTTTGAGGATGGCACGAGATCTGGCGGCGCTGCTGGTTGATCATGGTGACCGATTAAAATTGATTGTAGATCGATTACGCATATGTCGACGAGCGAGATGTGTGGAATCGTTCCTTGGACACAGTGTGCCCAACAAGATCCTAATCTATCTTCTCTATAAAAAAATGAAACACACACACGTACCAATGGGGTAGAGCTGTGGATCCTCTGCGCTTGTTGCCACTGCTACCGGTACCGCCGGTACCTCCTCCGCCACTACTGCTAAAGAAGTACTTGTTGCGAAACATGGCTATGCACAGGAAATGTCCAGTCACTCACTGCACTTGTCTATCACCACTGCGTCACCAAATACTGTATTTGGTGATTTGTTTTAATACGACTCCCGATCCTGCCCCACACCTCACCGACCAAGAAAAGGAGCTCAGGATATTCGCGCTACAACTGTTGCGCACTGCGATGTTCTTACTGTTGCACCGTTCACGGACGATTTCTCCGGCACTCTGTCACACGGTTTGATTTTGGACCGTTTACACCGTTTTTACGGCCGCGATTTGATAGTGTGTGGGTTGTTGTAGGTGGTTGATGACCCGACTGTTGTGTGTGTGTGTGTTTGTTGGTTGTAGTAGCATGCCCGCAGGAAACTGCTAACCAGAGGATCTCTGGAGCGATGTGTCTATTTTCACTATTCACGTGTGCTCGCGCACACACAGGCACAAGAATATGTACACACAACACAGGTAGCGCGCTATTGGGACGTCTCACGCACGGTTTCGTCAAGAAGACCTGCCCAGGATGCCTTCGATAGTCCGCTCGTCCGACTGTTAGAACTCTCACCTCGCGCGTGCAAGCGTATCTGAGCGTGCACGTCACACTGTCACCTGCTTAGCGCCGTGGTCAACAACCCGTACGCACCACGTATCATGTCCACACGTCGACGTCCTCCAGCCAAGATGCCGAGGTACATTTTGCTGACGTATGGCACGTAGAGGGTGGGGAATAAGCTGCACACCAACCGAACCACACAGCGGAAGAACTAATGTCACAATCAACCGTCCACCAGGGGATTGTCCCGGAGTGTTCTCAGACGCACGACGTCTCGCAACTGCCGAAGGGCCGGACCTGCGGATATCTCGCACACCGTTGCCATCGGGAACCCCGGCGTTGTGGCGATTTCGGAGTAGGGGCGGGCAGGCTCCCTAAATCATGTAGAACAAATACGCAATCATCGACAACTCTGCTCCGTTGGAACCACCAGCACCATCCGAGCGCCTCCTTCCCAGAATCGCATCCACCACGAACATACAAGCACAGTGTTCAATTGAGGAGAGCAATAAAGCGAGGGGAAAAAATACATCAAAACCACTGCGCGTTCGTTCGCGCGCCCCGGTTTTTTTTTTTTCTTTCGATGGCGCATCGGTGTCGAGTGTGCATCCGAATCCGAATGGGATGACCACTACCACCACCAGGGCGTCCCAAGCCGCACACGCCGAAGCGCGCAAACAAAAGATCGCGAACCAATCAATAGATACACAGCTGCTCTCGTCTCGCGCAGTTCCGTCCGCTAGGGCTTGTTGTCGACACTAACAACAACCTCCCCCCACCCGGGATGGTCGGCGCGGGTTATAATCAGCGTCCAGTGCGATTGCGTTTGGTGCATACGTTGGAGCAGTGGATGCTGCTAATGATGATCATAGCATACGCAGTAGTCCTACCGCCCCCTGCCTTATTTGCAATCGGAAAACACAGTCTCCGGAACGGTTCCCACGCGACGTCACGCGTCACGTCCCACCGTAGTGAATGAGCCGAATCTGGTGCATCCAGGCCGTTGTGTGGTACGCTAAGTTGCTGTTCAATTATATGCAGGTAGGAGTACATTTTACTATCCCGATTGTAGCTGACAATTTTGGGTCGTAAAAAAGATGCCATCAAAGATGCAGTTCAGGTCGTATTAGAACTTATTAAGCATTGTAAAAAAATTAAACGGCAACTTTGTTAAACTCTTCATGAAATGATTTACGATCGGCATGATATCCAAATGCCATAACTCCAAGACTACACACCTCATTAGACTAGCTTCTAGTGTACAATAAAATCTGAGTTGTTGTTAACAACTTCCGATGACACTGATGACATGGAACGTGCTGTACATGGCTTTATGCTCTAGACACATGTCACTAAGCTTCCGAAATATAGTGGGCGCATCTCTCGGATCTCCTCAGAATGCCCCGATCAGCACAACTTAACGCAGCACCCAATAATCGATACGTACCAAACGTACGTCTAAGGCTCTTTGTGTTTGTTTACCCCATATCGTTGCACTTGTTGCATCGCGCCGTAACCTGCCAATTAAATGCCAGCGCAAATGAATGCCATTCTATGCCCCGCGCGCGCGCTCACACACTCACACACCACCCGGGATCGGGTCTGGTGCAGAGGAGGCACATCATTAACTACAGGGGAGGATGGGTGGTCCAGAGCGAAACTTGCCCGCGCCGGTTTGGCGATCCCATCCATTACATCCCGAGCTGAAGCTCACGCGAATCCGATTACATGAAGCGCACCAAGTGCTCACGAGCACTCGAATTAACTTGCCCACGTCCGAGGGGGAGGGTACACCCTAGGGCTGCGCGGTGTATGCGAGGAACAGAGCGGCTGATCGTAACCGACTTTATTCGGCTATTTGGCGATATAAACAACGGCCGAGAGTGAACTGCATACGGGCAGTGCGGTTTTTGGGGTGGATGCGAGGTGGAAGCGAGAAACCCTTCCGTACTAATCGACTGTTTTCTTCTCGCGCACAACACAAATCACTTCAAAGATCCGGCCTCCCACACGCATTCACACACATGTGCCAGAGTGCGCGCACGCCCGCTAGTAGTTACAACACCGAAAACGGCCATTAAATATTGCCAAGATTACACCCTATTGAAACATCAGCACAGTGATGGTTCAAGTGCATAACCGGGAAGTAAAATGTATAACGACTTGCACGATTAGACTGTTTGGACATTCGGGAATTCTTGGTAGTTTAAGTTTGTTGTCTTTAATCTGACTTATTACGCCCAGAACGTAGTTATTAAATTCTTGCTAATATTAGACCAAACGTCCCAAGAACCTAAGCCTCAGGAAGAGATTAGATATATTCAAACCTGGATTAAATATGAAACCATCATTAACCCAAAAAAATACGTGGCTTAAAGTCTAGATCTCCGTTGTTACAAGCTAAAAACCTTCTCCAAATGACATGAGGTCCCATCACCATCCAAAAGATGATCTACTCAGTGAAAGACTACTCTATGATGGCTATCTCTGGACATTGGGACATGGCCACTTACCGCACGTTCGCTAGCGTGTGTCGCCGGTTACGATGATACTTGGGATGGGGCGGTGGGAGCTGTTGTTTGCCGGTCGTACTGGAACCGCCAGCCTGCTGGTACTTCCCCGAACCGGCTATCGTCGGTATGAGTGGAACAGCGAGGACCCGCCGCGCCGAATCGTCCTCATCCGCACTGTAGCCATCTTCGTTCGGTTCGTTCTCGTCGTCGTCTTCCTCGTCGTCCGGTACCAAGCGATCCCGATCGTCGCTCGGTTCCTTACCCTGTTCCATCTCGCTGTCTTCCTCCTCTTCTTCCTCTTCGTCCTCCTCCATCATGGAGCCACTGGTATCGGCTTCATCATCTCCCGCACCATTACCACCACCACCACCTTCCCTCCGTACGCTTGCATCCGAGCTGCCATTGCGCTTCCGTTCCTCCCGTATATGGGGCAGTGATTGTGGATGTTGCTGAGCGGAGGTGCCCCGATGCCGTCCGCGCTGATGTCCACCCGGTACCGTACGGCTACCCGCACCGGGCAGCAATCCAATCGGGTGTGCACTGAGCTGCGCCGGATCCTGGGCCCGTTCGAGACCAATCCGTCCCTTGAGCGGGTCCTCCTGTTCCATCTCGTCGGTGTCCGCTTCTTCGTCGTCTTCCTCCTGCTTGGCCAGGGACGCTTGCAGCACACCGCGTGTGCTGTTCCGTGGCCGCCCATTACCGGTAAGGATGGTGGTGGTTGTCAAGCCACCGGCTGTTTGCTTCCCGTCACCCGACACAACCGTTGCCATCGCCACCGTTTCCAAGCAGGTGTTACTTCCACTTCCACTGCCGCCGCCGCTGTCACCGACACCGGCGGCGCTAAACGTTGTACCACTGGCCGATGTACCGTCCGTTGTACCCGTACCACCACTATCCCCAACTCCTCGTCCTCCTCGGCGTCCTCTTTCTCCTCGTCCACCGCCGTCGCCTCGGTCACGGCCTCGGCCGATCCCGGTACGCTTCTCCTTGCTTTGCCCTGTCCGGTCCTGTGTCTCACCGTCCTTCACTGTACCGCAACTCGCACCACTACCACTACTCCTGGTACTTCCGCCGCTTCCTCCTCCTCCTCCTCCGCCGCCGCTTCCTCTTCCTCCTCCGTCTCCTCCACTTCCACCTCCGCCTCCGTCGCCGCGGCACGGCAAACAGCAGCGGAACAGTCTGGCTGTCGCTTTCCGGCTGGGACTTTTACGCGGATGACACACGGACGAACGGGCGGCGGTCGCCTTCGGTGGGGTACCGGTACACCGCAACAGTAGCTTCGATTCGTCCTGCCCTACCGATTCGTCCTTCACTTCACCCTCTTCCTCCGCCTCGGGATCGTCCTCGGTCGCGTCGTCGTCGCCGTCGTCGTTTGCCGCTTGCCTTGCTGCACCGTCCACCGTTTTGCGTCGCCTCACACAGAAAATGGCGACCGCTGGTGTAATGCGCCCCGTAGTCAGCGGGTTTATCGAGCTGCCGTTCCGTCCACGTTACAACACCTGCAGACACTGCAGCGGCGCACGCACATTAAGTCACACGCGTCCACACGAAAGCCACGGGCCGGTTCACACTTCAGCTCCATCCAGGAGACAACTCACAACGGATATGGATAGCTAATGGCGAGATCCGTCGTAACAGCTAGCTTTAAATACGGAAGAACTATCGGAAAAAAGAGAAAAAAAGAAGAAAAAGATATATTTCACGAGTGTCAAATAGATCTGGGCAACCGAGTAAACTCGGGATAAGGTGCCCTTTCACGGTTTGGAGAAGGAAATGTCTCTAAATCAATGTGAATTGCATTATCGATTATGTTTACTTTTAAGCTAAGTTTACAGGCAATACGGCCTGACCGTTTTTGATAAATAAAAAAATAAATATATCTGGACAGGTGTCATATTAAACAATTGCTAGTAGCCTAACAAAGATTTACAATATTGACTCACATAAAACAAACCTTGAAAACTTTTAGTTTTATAGCTCCAAATTAGGTACTTGGGCTATGGTTCCACACCAGTAATTGAATCAAATTACCAGTTAAAAAAAAACAAATACTAGATAAAATTCACAACAGAAAGTTAGCTCCCATTACCGAAAGAAAGTTTATCTAGAGGGAGTGTTCTTGCACCGTGGATGTAGCGACTACTGAAAAGCGAAACTCGTACGTGATCTTACAGAGCTAGAAGGACGAACATTCACCATGGGTAGTGGCAGGGTACCAACCGCAACAGTTACCAGAACAGAATCTGTTTGTGATTATATCACGACAAGGACACCACTTCTAGTGCTGCTAACAAAACAAACACACACAAAAACCACATCCTCCTTTCTTTTTGTGCTGTTGTTGTTTGTTTTTTTCCTCCTCTGTTTTGCTGAAGAAGAAGCCGCTTACGTAACTCCTTGCGAAGCCCAAGCGATGAATGAGAATGAGGTCCGCATTTGGAACTGTTTCATTCCCCCTTTCTTTGTACACCCGGTTTTATCTGCGATAGCTGTGAATGATGCTTTGCGTACTGGCTCGTTCTTGACATAATGAATCTGTAGTGCTCTGGTTACAAGCTCTTTCATATTCGAATACATTATGATAGCGGCTTGCTGTGCCGTGCACACTACCCAGAGTCCGTTCTTTTGCATGAATGCGAAACAGCGCCAATCTGTTGCATTGGCTGTAGTTGAATAGTGTACACCACTCCACGTCCACTACAGCGGTACGCCCGTAACGTGTAACGGGGCGAGAAAAAGAGATGCAATTATAGGCGTTATTCTGCGTGCAGGGTAGAGGTAGGGTAGTAGAACAGGAGATTGGGGGTGCGGAAGAATAAAACAACAAACCAAATGCAAGCGCACGGCACTGAAAAGAGCACCGAGCTACAAACGAACCGAAAGCCGAACCGAGCGAAGTAGTACCGAGCCCAGAAGAGAACACGGACGAATGTCTAAGTGTGCATCAATTAATGGTCGCATTTGCTAGTGAACCAGTTTTCTCTTCCTGCTCTTTCCTTCGTATGCTCAGCCGATCGGGGAAATGCTGTTTACATTACAGTGTGTGCTTGAGACGAGCCTGAGTGTCCGTGACGGATGCTGATACTATCGGGTAGAGGGGGTTCCTTACGTAACGGGACACTACCAAGGCAGGATGTGAAGGTACACTTCACTACGAGCAACACCATACTGCAAAAGACACACACACTCACATAAAGCTGCAAGTTGCAACGCGATAAAACCCGGGAACAAGCCAAAACACCTGAGCGCTCTACCCACTTGCCTGTCTACTAACGGGAGCCGTAATGAAGCGTATATCACCACTTAGTGACACTCTTAATCAGCACCGAAGTATCCGTGATGGTGTTGACTACTGGTCGATCAGATGAGCGTAAATATACAATAAGAAAATGAACGAAAAAAAAGATACACACGATTATCTCAGAGCTTGTTGATGGTGTTATTAAGAAATTTGTAGTGTGCTAGACGTGCTGTTGAGCCGACTCTACTTCTACTCCTTCACTACCAGGTGGAGAAGCAGTAGCGATCAACCTGTAGGTTACGCTTGTGGAGCGCATACAGTAGCTACCTATATATCATACAAGGGCAACAGCAAAATCAAAAGCACAACACGTCTAATGGCCGGAACACGTCTACGAGGGGTCAGTCGGTTAAGGGTAGTGGACCCATCACTGAGCTCCCCTTTTCGTTTGTTGTTGTGTTTTTGTTGTTTTGAAAGGAAAGGACGTCACAATTTTTCCCTATTCGACCACACAACGCTTTGATCTCTAAACTGTATCTGTAGGTGTGGGTGTGTGTGAGTGTGTGGAGATGTGTGGGCTCACACTACAAATCTCCGCTCCCGAACAACATACCCATGCGTTTGCGCGAAAAAACATGACAGCTGTCACGCTCCCTTACTCTCTTTTCCAGTATGCTACCCATTTCTCTCTCTCTCTCTCTCTCTTACACACGCACAAACACACCTACACTCATATTATCTATTGCTTCTATGTGCTTTATACCCATTTCCTCCCTGTCCCCTCTTCACACACCTCCGTCATGGTAGTTTTCCACGTTTCTGTCACGTTACATGTGACAAAAACAACAACAACAACAGCGAGAACAAAAAACCATCCTTTCGCTCTCAGGTTCTCCAATTTTCCACTCCATACAAGTGGTGATGGACAAAGAGCGCCATCTCCTTCACACCTGAGAAAATGTACAGTGGAAGGGGGAGGGAGGAGGGTTGGAAGGAGGCTAGTTTACTTCCCCCCGAAACCGATTGCTCTCCTTCAATGTCATTCGCTTAATGTTGTTAGTTGTTCTTCATCGTTGATTACTTCGTATCCTTCCTCCCTCTCTTCCACTCGTCACAAAAAAGGAAATTGTGACACTAAAAACGTTAAAAACACGTTTAAGGACGTAAACTGATTAAGAAGCAGATTAGAAATAATTAAACAAAAAAAACCCCGGAGAACCTTATTCGCTTAGACTACGCGTATGCTCGTGCGAAAGGATATTTGCGAAGGACACGCGATGTAGAAGAAGTAACAAATAAAACAACTTCCCACAGATAAGCGCACCCCGTGCATATGGGTGTGTGTGTATGTGCTTAAGTAAACACACCCTTGCACACGCATTTCTTATCAAAAGCGTTCTAAATGCTGTGTGAATAGAGCGTTCTAACCTCGCTCAATGCGATTTAACCTTCGTAGAATTTTTAGGTCAAAAGGAATCGTGCGAGTCGTTGGTTTACGCACTCCGGCTTCGAGTTACGTCCTTGGTTACATTATGCTTGAATCATTACTGTGACCTGTTATGCTGACAGAGGGGAGGACACACACCTTCGGCTTTCGAAACTCGAGCAAGTATCCTTCCAAAACTCTCCTTAATGTTTCGTCCATAACCTCACTTTCATACGACCTCCACACCGTGTGGGTACCAGTGGTGATGACATCCGTCCACCACTAAGCAGGCAGCAGCAAAGGTACATACTTTGCCTTCATTACATGGGTTATTAAAGGAGGAGCAACAAAAAAGAATCCCGACACATCTTGACCTACACACACTGTTTCCATCTTCGACCAGGCGCCTCCATCACACCAAGCATACGGGAATAGCCGTCTTCACGGTTTTTTTTCTCTCTTTCTCGCTCTCTCTCTCTCTCTCCCTCTTTTATAACACGCGCTTTTTAGAACATTTCATGGTTTAATAAGACAGGGACAGATCGGTATATGAATGCGTATTATCCCTCAACGGGTTCGCCAACGTCTTGGTTACCTTTCTTCACGATGTAGCCGTGCGCCCATACTAGCTGCCGAGCGGTGTGTCCTTCAGCGGGGGTCAGTTTACCAGTGGCCTTTACTTTGATTTGTATCGTTTCTGTTTGATTGCTTGCGTTTGAGGGCACCAGAAGGAGGGGGATGGCAGATTATTGGGGTCTCGTTCGCTCTCTTTCTCGCGGATAATAAACACTCACACACAAACACGCACGCACTTAGCTGGCTTAGTTTGATATTATGATGGGGTCTCCCCGAAGGTCCCTGGGCATCGGTTATGTTCGTTTCTTGGAGTTTACAAGCCGTCGTTCTCACAGCAGGAACCGGTTGAATGATGCACAGCTCCAAACGTACGATGGGCGACTGTATCACTCTGGATGCCGAGAAACTCCGGCATCAAACCGCAGGCTACACTTTTCACACCCACTTGCACCACACTGCTCCACAGTCTATCAGTGACATATCGCGTGTCCTCCACCAAACAAAAAAAAAGAGAGAACCCCCTGAGAACAAGCCAAGATCCAGCTAAACCATCACAATCGGACCTGTGTGCGAGATGGACCCCAAACACCGCTTTTCAGCCGTACCGCGTCAATACCATCTCGGCTAGTTGGCGCGGTGTGTCCTTCGGATCGCCGTGGCAGCTTCTGTTCTAGCAGGGTCGTCAGGAAATTCGGCAACTCGCTCGGAACTTCACCAGCTATTTCGCGTTACGTGTGTAAGGTCGACTGTTTTGCGTGCTGTTGCGTATCGCGATTGCTATCCCGTCACACTCCAGGTTTTGTTGTGTACGCGTCCCCTTCTTCCCCTGGAGGGAAGTGGAAGGTGGTTGACGATGGTTGGATATCACTGGCTCGGCAGTAAAAGCCGTGCCCCGCTTGCACGGATTTGCGGATTGCAATTGTGCGGCCGAATAATTCGATAACCCCGTGGTGCTGCTGCCAAAACCCCGAAACAAGCTGACCGATCTCGTGCGTCGATGCACTCTGGCTGTGGGCTAGCTCTGCTCTGCGCCGCGAATGGGCAGTCTATATTGGGTGGCCGTGTTTTGTGTACCTCAGCAACCAGCACAAAGTCGAGCTCGAATGGAACGGATGGAAAATTTGTTGCTTCTTCGGGTCGGCGAAGGTAACGGAGTAAAATAAAGAAGGGAAGGAAAAACAACAAGACGAAAAGAAAATTGGTGCGTCTGCGCATCCGGGAGGTTCACAAACCTGGTGTGCCGTGTCGGGACAAACTGGCTCTCATTGCGTGTGTGTGTGTGTTTGTGTGCCTTTTTTGCTCGATTTCTGTGTTTCGGGGTGTTGTGTTGTTTTATTTATTTTTTATTAGCTCGCCGAATCTCACCCGCTCATTGCAAAGGTGACCAAGGACGGATGAAACGATAGCTGGAAAAAAATAGGAAAAATAAACTCACACACACACACTAACACATGCACGCATACAGCAATAGCCGCGGAGAGTTGGAAAAGCCGTTGGGAAATATTGGGGAGTTGGGAAATATGAGAGACTAGATCTGCTCCTCGTGTAAGGTCAGCTATTAATGATGGGGAAAGCGGGGTTGGGGAGAGAGTGGATTTTTTTGTTGTTGTTGCCCTCGCTCGTTTGTTTGACGGATTGCGAGAAAAACCCACCACACCATCCATGACCATGTGTATCGGTATGTGAGGTAGAGGTTTACACGCTATATCTTCCACCCGTCGGGCGCTTTTGCTCCAAATCGTTCACTCCAACACTATCTAGCGGTGGCAAAAGCGATCTAATTTTCTCTCTTTCTACATCCTCCCTCGCCTGACGAACTCGTGGCCATTCTTTATAACACGCTCTCACTATCTCTCTCTCTCTCTCCTTCCTTTAGGTAGTTCTGAACCTGTGGGAGGAAGATTCCAGGAGCATCCGTTATTACAGGAAGAGTTCCCCCGAATAAGGGAGGGAAATGAGAGGTGGGAAGATGGGGTAGAGGGGACCCAGACACACATCGGGGACTGCCCCATTTTATAATTGATTGCACCCGTAGGCACCTGTGCCATGGAATATTGGGGCCTCCACCGCTGTGGGTAGGGTGCGGGGATGGAAGAGGTGGTGAGCAAACGTTAGGCTTTCGTTGTGAAGCGTGTAATCGTCTCCGGTTTTGGGATATCTGTGCGAGGGTTCTAGCATCACAACCGTGCCCGAAACCGAACTCGCCTCCGTACCCAGAGTACCAAATATGCCATCACTTGATGTCTTTCCCGCCGTAACTGCTTTTGATTTACCCACCTTCCGGGTAGCACATCTTTAGCCCGGTAGAGGACCAAAGGCCGGAAGGACGAACAGTGAGTTGTGCAACCGATTACTTTCACTAGACCTGTTTGCTACGAAAGCAGTGGCTCTCTAGTGCTATGTTATGGTAAGTGGTTTCAATCTGTGGGATTACCTGCTCAAACACTATTACGCTGGATTAGAACCAGCGTACGAACAGTCTGCGGTACGTGTTGAGCATGCATTGCACAAGGTAACCACAAGAACGAACTCATCACGAAACTCAATTGGCTCAACATTGCCCAAACCGTAACCACGAACTCGGTGTGATTTTTTAATTACATTTATAAACAGTAATTACAGTTACCTGCAGCAAGCCTAATACAAGGTTGAATAAAGTGTTAAAGTTTTCATACGTAAAACATACCCACTTGTAAACTCGCATACCTCAAGTCGTTCCAGAGGTTGATCTCATCTGCTCTAGCGTAGTTAATATAGAGGTGCGAATTACACTTGTAGCTATTCCCGCCACTGTATCTACTCACTCCAATACACTCTGGAGACCGACCGGGAATCGCATTGCGTGGGTATGGGAGCGTCGCTCAATCTATTAATATCAAAACGTTAATAATAATCGTTAGCGGCGTTAAATGAGTAATCCTTTTTTCTCCGTTGTTTGCTTCTTTTTCTTCTTTTGATTGACTAGTCTCACGATCCCCGGGGGAAAAAAGGGACAATAGAATGTGAGAATACATCGGGATACATCCTAATGCGTTGGTTGAGCAACTGAGAAAGGATGGTTTTGTATTCCAAATATGTGTGCATAAATAATAAAAAAAGTGTGCAAAACGAACAAGTATTGATTATAATTAATTAATAGATGAACGTCCGACAACGTAAGATATTTTTATACACATAAAAGTAAATCAAATAATTTCCTTCGAAATGAATATCAAACCAAGCTGTGACACGGGTTGAGTTTCTGTTTTTTTGTTCATGTTTTTGTATATTTTATAGAATATTTATTTCTTTAGTAAAGTAGTAGTGATAGTTGTTAGCAGTAGTAGCAGTAAAATTCACGTCATTTGATGCCATGACCAGGATTCGTTATTCGGTTTCAATTATTGTTCCTTCCCTTCATAGTTGTCTGTCCATACAGATACATTAAGCGAGAGCTTTACTTGGTTCGACCAGGACGTTCTCCACCTCCACTTGCGTGGACACGCATACACCGGGACTAGGAATTTTCGTTCCCACGATCCTCCTTCTTGGTTCTTGCTCCGTTTCTACATTACTAGTATGTTTCCCTCCATTTTTTTTGGACACTTAGAGACGCCCGTCTAAAAAAAAACTCATGGAATCGCCGTGCCTGTTCATCAAACTGTTTAATTGAACAAATTTTGAATGTGTAAAGGGGACACAAGTGTAACATATAAGTCCATCAGCCTATGCTCATATCTTTGTGGGTAGAATGGAATCAAAATATTGGTAAATAAATACGCCATAGTAAAAATTGGAAGAAATACAGAAACTAACTTTACTTCCCATGTACAAGGATTCGTCATTTAGCGCTCTTTCCCTTTCTTTGCATTATTGATACTCGTTTTTAATACCTTTTGTTTTTTTTTATGCTGACAATACTAAATCCGTACAGCTTTACGAGGATGATATGGGAAATATATTTCAAAAAATACTGCAATTCACTTATAATCGAGCGCGTGATGGTGCGCAACTGAGAACTGAAAGATACCGCTAGAGAGCTTTGCGCTCTCACTGAAGATTTAGCGCCTTCGTGCTTTTTTCAAAATGGCGCAAATTGAGGGAAATCAACTAAAAAAACAAATACTGTAATGCAGCGTTTGGTATAAACAAAAAATATCCAACTACATCTAAGATGCTAGAAGTGAAAAGAAAATATAGCTCCGGAAGGATGTCTTAATGTATAAAAGAAAATGAAAATAAAAATAAAATGTATCTTCGTCCACACAGTCCTGGGGGGGATCTTTACGCGCGTGGAAGAAAGCGAGTGAGAGAGTGAGTGAACAAAAAAAAAAAGGGAATAACATTCCGCTAGTGTATCACCCAGCATCAGTGTTGGTATGGTTTGTCAAAACCGGTACGTATCTATAAAATATAGCGTGTGGTTTTACAACATCGATAAATGCTTCAGCGCGCCATCTTCCCGACTATACGT
Source organism: Anopheles culicifacies (assembly GCA_000473375.1). Classification (NCBI taxonomy): domain Eukaryota; kingdom Metazoa; phylum Arthropoda; class Insecta; order Diptera; family Culicidae; genus Anopheles; species Anopheles culicifacies. The sequence goes on along the minus strand of KI422579.1, from coordinate 40,812 downwards.
TAGCCCATTATCACTTTGCGTTTTCTTCTGCTGGGAGTGTGGGGGTTAATTTTCCTGTTTTCTTTGTGTTCTTTAGTTTAAAAAAAATAATGGTAACATACAGAGCTGTGGCACGTTCCACAACGTTTAAGAGTTTTGTTTCGAGAAAAGCGTACGAAATAAATGCCTAACCACATTCGCAGAATGTAGTTTTCAATATCCAAAACAAAAAACAAACAAACAAAAAAACACACCCACACGCGGGCACGCCGAGTTCGGTCGGCAGCGGAGGACCATATCATTCGCTCCGTATATGCTAACTGAAAGCATGATTGTGCTTTGTTCAATTGAATTTGCACACAACCAAAGGAAGTAAAAAAATAAACACAAGCGGAAGAGATACACATATGGGAAACACTCAAAATTCGATCGCAAACGTGCCCGGCAGCTCTGATGTGTGGTATGTGTTTCATTATCACCCGCATTTTCCCCATCTCGTGTTGGCCTCCTGTTGAGATTAGTTTATGTTGCTTTTCGAAACAAAACTACAAAAAAAAAATAGTTACTCCTCACAGCTCTTGGTATTTTCCTCCCCTCCCCCCCTTCTCCTCTCTCTTTCTCTCCCTAATCTCACCTATATTCATCAGTTTTTAAGTTTTTGCATGTATACTTTCCCCATTCCTTTATGTTTTCTCGCTCTGCTGTTTCGTTGATAATTAGTTTCCTGTAAATTTCCTTTCCATTTTCTGAAATGCGACCTTTTTTTTCCTTTAGAAAGAGAGCCTTCGCCTTCGTGAACTTTTGTTTTGCATCACATTGGATCTTAACGGCATTTTTGCTTTTACTCCACCTTCATGCTATCGATTCTTGGCGGCGGGAGTTGAGTGTATTGTCGCCAGTGTGGGGTAACAGCCACACAATAGTTTAATGTTGTTATGTTTACGCTTATAACCTGCTTGAGAGTGATGTCTTTCGCATCTTTTTTTAATTTTCCTTTTTTCTTCCTTCTTTGCTTTAAATGAAGCTGAGAGCTTTCCGGTAGGCAGCAGGGTCTTGAAACTATGGGTTGCCTATGGCAACCGCAAATTCGTACGGAAGAGTTTTTGGGGCGACATTTATGGTAGTGCTGTTATAAACTTTAAGCTGATTTTTCTTCGCTTTATGCACAACCCATATGCTATTTTGGTTTCACCTCCATGTGTGTGGTTATGAAATTCGTATCATCTTCTTCGCATTCTTGGTATGCTTTTTGTGTATGCTTGGCTAGGAAGAAACAGTCCCACTGTTTTATCACCTCTCCCCATATCTCCCCATCGTGGATGGGCCACGTTGTTCTGCTCCAGCTATCGACATGTTGATGTTTCTAAAGGAATCTTTACTCGCTGCGGTAGAAAATACTAGTTAATAGCATTAATTTGACAAAATACACGAGCGCGCTCATCACTCTGAGGACGCCATTTTAAATAGTCACACACTGTTTTTCGTCTGTGGTTTTTATCTTCGTGAAAGCACGCCGCAACACAGTCTTTTTTTTTCATGTATATAAAAATGCGTGAGGATTTGCTTGGTTTAAAAGCGTCTCTCTGCCACTATTCGAGAGCCACTTCATACTCGTTATTATGCCGCTTTGTTTTTTTTTTGTTTTAACGATAATCAGCACAACTTTTTCGTTTGATTTCGATTTTAAATAATAGTGATTATTTCTATAATCAATAGCCGCGCTCCCATCATCCCTACCGAAATATATAATAATGATCCTGAACTGATTACGTGTGATGGAAAATAATAATGGGAATTTTTAGATAACTGCTCATTGCTCTTGTGCTGAAGTGAATGTATAGTTGAAAGTATAGTCAAAGAGAAATGGTAGGAATGATGGAGGAGAATGGTTACGGTGGGGCACTGATGTACCGGGACAGCATTAATATATATCCAGACGAGGCGTTTGCATCAAATACGCGCCGAAATACACATCCGCGATAGCAGCTTGCAAGATGTTGTTACATGCCGTTCGATTCGTATGTGTTCCATCACCTTTTTCCAGTTTACAGCTTCACATCTGTCGGTTTTCTTCCTGTTTGCCTCCGCCTGGATGAGTTGATTCGTCAACGTGTTCATTATTCTTCGTGTACTACTACCACTACTGCTTCGATAAATCTTCTGTCCCGTGTTTTATTGTATCCGCCCTTCCACCGTTATGTCCACCCTTTGGACATGAGCACGACTACTGATGTTGGCGCAGCCCTTATGTTGCTTAGGCGCGCTTCTCCTCCTCGATGGTTTCGCGCGTCGGCAGTGGGTTCTTTTCCTGTGTCTCAGCATGCTTCAGGCGCGAAGTATCGAACTGCTCGATTCCTGCGATGAACCGCTGGACGCCCTTCTCTGCCTGAATAGCTACAAAGACAAGATAAAAATTGGCATTAGTTTTACGATCACAACAAGATTTCGAGATTAACCGACAGCTGACTACTGTCGTCCCAAAGATTCTAGGATCTTACTGCTTCCAAGAAAAAATATCAACAATTTTGAAGACGCAGCAAAATTGATGCAAAAGGAGTCGAAGTTTGAACAATTTTTAACCGAAGGCTGTATATATATTGCCGATCAATGGGCTAGATGCATCAAGGCAAGCAAAGATCATGAAAACCATTAAGAAAGATTTACCGATGTACACAGGAGCACTTCGCGTAAAATATTAAAAATGTTTGCCCTGCTGATAAACGAAGCAATAGACCGAAGCAAAGCATGGATGCACTTGCATGTTCAACGACAGCTAGACAAGTACATGAAAAAAGCCCCAACGTACAGAAATTCCTTGCATACGCATCATCATGGATTGTGAGGTGTGCGCAAAATATTGAAACAACCAGTCATACAACGAGCCCCCCTCTATTCACCTTTGCAGCACCAGGCACAAGACAGAGGCGAGATAGCAAGACGCAACTCTGACGAGTAAATAATGTTTGTATTCCATTCCAATCAAGCATTACAGAAGCATCCGCTTGCGCATTATTACTGCTTGCCTTTATGCATGAAGTTCTCGAGGCGGCGTAAAGAGGTGACGGTGCATACCATACCTACACACACCCGACCGCACGAAACCAACGTGTCGATGCATATCTTGTCGCGTGTGCACGCGCTTGATTGATTCGCTAAAACCAACACTCAACGGCACTGGGAATGTAGCAGGACGACGACACAAAGCTGATGTGGGCGAACGAGCGCGCTGTGTGTCTGAGTGGACAAGTGTAAATTTAATTGCGCCGCAGCAAAATATGCAATCGCGGTTTTCACTAATATCGGTGAGTCACTAACTTATTTGCTTTAAAAAAAAATCCTACCAAAAATTCAAATCACAGAAGTAAATTAAGGGCCGTTGAAGATTTACGATACTGGAAAGCTTATGGTGAAGTGAAGCTGATAAGAGTAATTGCTTTTGGGGAGGTGCACCTACCTTCCGCATCCGGCAGTGGGTTCTTTTCCTTGGTTTCGGCGTGCTTCAGGCGGGAGGCATCGAATCCCTCAATGCCCTCGATCACGCTACGCTGGGCCTTCTCGCTCTGTACGTCGGCGGCGGTCGGCAGACAGTTCTTCTCCTGCGTGTCCGCCTTCGAAAGAGTCTCCGTGCGGAACGACTCCAGTTCCGACTTGAAGTCGGGCTTGACGCGTGGGTACGCGGTGGCAGAGTTTTCCTGACCGGCAGCTTCCATTTTCTTCCTTTTTGCGTTTATTTACTCGAAGGCTTGGATAAAGTTGAATATATTCGCCCTGTTTGGCAACGGTTGCTAATCTCTGGAAAAATAGAGAAAAGGAAAAATGAAGATCAAAATATATTACAGGACGTCCTTGAGATTAAAGTGCAATATCGTTAATACTTCGAGCTGTTGGGTTTCTCTTGACCATCACACAAAAAAGAGTTATTTGAAAAAGAGTAAAAATTTGACATTGACATCTTTATGAATATTTCTCAAGAGATCTGGTACGTCACACGCTAACCTTTCCTAATCAGTCACCGAAGTCAAACGATCAAAGACACTACCTTCGTCCTCGTGAGACAGCATGTATTTCCCAAAAAAAGACCGAATTCGTGTGGGTTATTATCATCGAAACACGTTTGAATGTGAGCCAACCATTCGTCACATTTGAACCCCTTTTGCAAACCATTTAAAATAGAAACATTGGTACAGAGACGACGATGCTTCTCCAGAAAGATCTCACACTCCCTACCAAAAGACCCTTCCTCCCCCTACCCTCTCTCTCTCTCTTCTTCTCATCCTTCCTTCTTGCCCACCTCGATGTTGGTCAAGGTCTACACTCCATCATCTGTTGCACACGACCATACGACACTACCCGTTGTGTGGTGGCCACCTCGCATGCAAACCACCCTTTAGACAAACCCTTAAAAAATGAAATAAGCCAAACGAAAGCGTTCCAACGGCAAGATCGCTATAAAAAGAAGGCAAATTGTAGTGCGAACAACTCAGCGGCGAACGTACAGACCCGGGCCAAACAGACAGGCGTCACCGACTTCTCGCGGGCCGAACCTGATGCGCACAAATAAGGCAATGGTGATGGCGACGATTACTATATCTTACGATTGCATTTGTACACCCGCCAAACCCAAAAGCGGTATCTCGGCCAACGGTTTCAAAAAAGGACAGGATCGATTGAGAGGTTGAGGACGGGTGGGTGAAGGCGCTGGCCAGAAAGAGAGAGAGAGAGAGAGAGGGAACGAGTAACTCGGTCATGCTAGAGGGTAATGGGCAACAGTATGAATAACTCAGTACGTATCGGTGCGGTTGGGGATTGTAGGCACCCCGTTTCCTTTGATTTATTCCTTATATGGTCATCTGCCAACGGGTGGTTGTTTTTTTTTGTGCGCTCAATATACGGACACGCACCCATACACGTACAAACGCAGCGCCATGTCCATGGTCTGCTTGTCTTTCTTTTTGACGCCATCTTTCTCCTGTCGGCTGTCGTTCTTGCCGTATTTTATGTGACCATCCTCTTTAGAGGTTATGCGCCTTCAATACACAGACACAGGAGTGTGGGGCCGTTTTGTGATACATTAAAGTGAATTGGTCAACCAGCCAAAAGGGGGTTGTCGCGTCTGGTGCACCTTTCTTACTGGTTTCGAGGTTAAGATTTTAATGGAGGAGATGAGATTTGGTGAGCGCGTTTACCATACTGGGAGAATTAGCACACGAACCTCGTACATAAGTCTGGTGTCGGTGTGGATCGCATATGGAGTGATCCAATGGCTCAACCAGCAAACATAAGTTCTCAATTCCACACATTTACCAACAGCTATGACGACGAAAGCAAAAATACCCGCTGGGTTAAATCAAAGCGCGCTTCCAAAGCCATATGTCCATGGTGGGAACAGTCCACGTCATTTGGAAGCGTCTGAAGAACAACTAAGCGCAAGAAAAAGTAAGCAAACAATTTTAACGAATTGTACAAGGCACAAAATGGAGTGTGTGCAAAAACTAGACATCTCTATTCCCACGTGCAACGAGCGCCTTGAGAAGCTTAATCACACAATACGATAACATCTTTCAACCAAGTAACAGCAGTAAAAAGAAGTTACAGAAACTCCATAAAAACCCAAAGCTCTTCATGTGGAAGCGAAAACTTACTATTGGCAATGGGTTTTCTCAATTGCTTCATTCCAAAGTGTTTGAGCAGTGGCTTGATAAAGACATTTGCAGAACATCGCGCTTCATGCAGAACTCGATTATCGGAGGTTCATGGTACCGCGCCCATCCAACAAACAGCGCAGATTAGGCTGTGCTTTGTGCGTTGGAATGAGTAAGTTTTCTTTTTTTTGCTTAATTTGATTTCCATTCCATTTGGTACGGGCGCGTACCAGTCAGCGCAATTCACCTGTCTACCAATTCCACCCAATATTAAGTTTTCGCGCACCATTCCCATCCGAAAGCGTGCAAAACAAAAATCATAGAGACGGATGTTGTAGAGCAACAAGAACTAGTAACAACAGCAACAAATAACAAGAATTTCTGACGAACCTCCGGCCATCATTCATCCATTGCTTTCTTGAAGGGGCGAGGGGTAGGAGAGCTGTACCGGAATCCCAAAACCCCCAAGATGACACACATCCAAACACACATATACACACAAACATTCTCTGCTGTTGCTTCTCATCTTTCTGGTGTGGGGTGCTTCTTCCAGCCAACTTTTCGAACGAATAAAAATTCAGCAAATACGTGTGCAAGATTCAACACGGCCTGTGAGCGTGTCTATGTGTGTGTCGGTGTGTTTATTGCGCCCTTTTCCTCCTGTTCTTTCTCCTACTGAGCACCGTCTTCATGCATCAGCGGAATCGAACCGGAACAGCCGAATGGAAGCAAGGTGGCGGGAATGGGGAGGTGAGATAAAGCTGAATTGAAGCTTGACTTTAAGCCCGATCGAAGCAAAAGAGCGTACGGGATGCGCGCGCGCGAACGCGTGTTGCTTACATATGCGGCGCGCTGCACAAGTGCTGACTCCTTCACACGGCAGAAAAAGCCGCTTAATCATGCCTTGCCTCTTTCCGACGGCATGCAATACCCCTTAGTTCGTTTCACTTTTTTACCATTTCGGTCTTGTAGGAGCCCAGCGTTCGGTGCCAAAAAAAAAAACGTGTTCGAATTTTGGTGGTATGTTGGGAAATGGGAGATGAGCCGTATTGGGGGAAGCCTAACGCTACTTTATAATCCATGGAGCAACGTTAATGTGCCCGGCTCCACGTCGAAGGGGATGATAATTGTGCCGCTTGTTGAGGGTGGCTGTAGACAAGGTGAGGCAGCCTTCATCTCCTTTTTTTTTTCTTATACCTTTGATGGACACTGGGAACAGGTACGGCACAATGCAGAAACTTGAAATCTGTCTATTCTGTTCGTTCTCTTCACGATTCCTCTTCATTTGATTTCTTCTTTCCAATCGATCCGAGCGATCGAAATGCTTTCCGTGCTACGTCTTCGTTACCCATCCGCAACGCACACATAAGTATAGCAAACTGAAGAGACCATCTTCTAGATGCACATTTAACCATCGTATTATTTGAAATACATTTTAAGGCTCACTGAGCATGAGGTTCCGGGAGAAGTGAAGGAGAATTGATCATACATTAACCGAGATGGTATCAGGTTTCCTGGAAGTATGTAGAACTCAGCCGGCACTAAGATATGTCTCTAAGATATGCCAATTCTACCATACTGTAATGTATATCGCTTAAGCTCATTAATAATACATATTTTAATTATTTTATTGCGTGGATCACCTGGATCCACGTGGATCGATCTTTCTTTTTCGAAAATGCAACAGAAAATTGCATTGAAAACAAATTATATTCCAACGCAACGTTTCATTCCTAAGCTATGAAACGGATACCAAAAAATAAAACGATAGAACCCTGTGGAGGTCATTGGAATCTATTGTTGCTTTAAGAAGAAAAATGTAAACGATAAAAAGAAAACTACTCTATAATTTGTGGATTTTCAATCCGATTTTCCCTTCCGTGGAGCAAAACGCAACGAACATACAGTGGAAGAAAATAGAAAATATACAGCACGGGAGAGAACCGCCAGAATCAGGAAAGCTTATATGGAAGGCAATTCACACATACCGCTCCCCCTACATACTGTTTGCGATGGTTGGTTTGGCATGCCGTTTCACTTCGATGCCGTTCCAATTTCGGAACCCATTCCTTGAGTTTGTGTTAAAATTCATGAACAGTCATAAAATTCAAACGTTAACGTCAACGATGCAAACCGGCATACAGCTATGCCAGTATTAACACCAGATGGTTTCGGTTGGCGTAAAGTGCTTCTTTCGTTTTGGATTATTTTTGTTCTCTTCTTATGTTAAATACGCTTTTCGCCGCCAAGTAACTACATACATACACACACACCACGAGTGTGTTGCATTTAATGAGTGTATGTCTACTTGCAAAAAAATAAAAAGAAAGCCCACCACACAGTTTTTCGTTGCCGGTTTCGTCCACAATAATGTTGTGCATTATATGAAGTACTTTTCATTATAATATCTTTTTCATACATTCAATGATTCCCCAATGTCATTTCGATCCGTTTCCAAACGGTACGAACAGTCAAACCCTTATCACCGCATGACGTGTTCTAGATAGATTGTTTTTTTTCGCTCATTTGTGTGCAGTTAATTATTAATGTGAGTTTTTTTTTTGCCAGACACAATGTTTATGTTTTTACTTTGGTTGAGTTGTCTGCAAATGACTGCACAAGAGATATCGGTTCGTTGATAAGAAAATAAAAACAATGCAAGGATGGGTGCATTTGGTGTTTTCGTATGGGATTGGCTACATTAAGCTTATCGCTCGCGTTTGTGGCACACTTCCGTTGTGTTCGATTTTGTTTTGGTTTTATATTTAGGATTCATATAGGGGGAGATATGTGACATTAAATGTGCACTGAGTCATGCGAGTTAGCAAAATTATAAAGATAATTCAATGAAAATTGAGGTCAAAATGACAGGCCTTCTACTAACAATAAATTGAAAACTAATTCTCCAAAACTAAAATAAAAATAGATATGACATATGCAACCTCTCTCTCTCTCTCTCCCCCTCTCTCGCTCTCTCTTTAATCGTATCTAATTTCAAATTAATTAGTAGAGGTAAATGTTGTCATGCACTGTTGGATTAGGGGTTGAAATTGGCTGAATGCTTGCTGTACACGTTGTACGGTAGAAGAAAAAAAAACGAAAAACTTCAATGCGCGATTGAAACGTACCCACCAATAAGAGAAAGCGCATCAAGAATTGAAATAGAATGAAGTTCCACATTTCCACGTGTGCTCCCGTGAGCACTTCCGGGCGTGCAACCGGAAGAGGTTTTTTTTTAGTTTTTCACTCATATTTTTTCGCCAAGTTCTATGGTGTTTCGTATGCGGTTTCGTTCTTGGATCTTTCGAGCGTTTGCATTGCAGGGAGATAGAATCAAGAATGAAAAAAAAAACGGATATTGATGCAACATACACATGTTGCTACGGAACGGAACGGCCGATAAAGCTAGCAGGGGGTCTGGTTGTGGAATGTCCCCTGCCTGGTGTGTGTGTGTGTTTGTACAAAGGGTTTGTTTACTATTGGGTTGTTGTGCGTTTCCTTCCCTTTTCGCTTCTTGCATACACATTATGCGCGAGGAAACGCCCTTAGATTGGGCCACGCCACTTGTAAACGTTTAAATAATGCTGATTGTGACACCGGTCAGTGGGGTGCGGAGAAAGGCGA
>KI422579.1:0-29602 GCA_000473375.1 Anopheles culicifacies | reverse complement strand
TTTTCCGTAAAGTCATACTCTTGTTTATCCTATTATTGCTTTTGCTTTCGCTGCCGCTGGTTCTGGTTACGGGTAATAACATTAGAACGCATTTTTTTTGTGCTGCACGCAATACGAGTGAAAGGAGTAGGCTGAAATCATTCGCCAACGAGGGTTGTGTGTGTGTGTATGTGTTTGCAAATTCTTCGCGACCTCTTCCTCTTTCAGACTTTCGCGTATGTACGCACACGACGATACGGACGCACGCGCTGTGCGCATATACACGGAAGAAGTTAGAAAAGCCGGCTTGAGCAGCAAAAGAATAATGCGAATCCGCTACCGGTTAATAATGCCGGCAAGCAAAGTACGCACACAGAACTGCACTACCGCTGTGCGTTCTGGTAAATTTGCTATTTTTCCATGAATCACACACTAACGAATGGTATTCTTGACGAATGACATTCTGGAATAGTAATGGGCAATAAAAATGGCGTCCTGAAAATTTTGTTCGGTGTAGAATAGACAAAATATTGTCGGCAGCTTAGTGCTTAACCTAAAGGGGCCTTTGTTCTTGCGGTGGAGATATACTCACGGTTACCCTCCTACGTTTGTATTCGTAATTCGGAAATCTCCTTATTTCATATTGCAACATAACCCAATTTGCATACATTGGATATGGGAAAGAGAGAAAGAAGAAAGGAATGCGTCCCTTTGAAGATTTAATTTCCACACAAAACAAATTAGTGGCACTATTCCAAGTTTTGTAAATCTAACAACATAAAGGAGAAACTTAAAACCTTTGTTGTACTTGGTTAGAACCAAGTTGTCCTATGCACATACACACACACACACACGCAATTTCACCCCATTAAAGAAACGATACAAATAAGGAAAAACACAAGCACTTCTCACAATGAAAGTAATGTAGTGGGTAAGTTATATCGGTATGTTGGCTGAAGAAAAGCAATCCCAGCGGGAAGCTACTTTTCCCAGGGATTCACCTTGCGTTGTTGAGAGGTCTAGTTGAAAGTTGAGTTGCCGGAAATTCGGGTGATGTACAACTGGACACACAGGGACGATCACTGTTCACTATGAACCACACTGAACGGAAGCACAACTGCAAATGGTTTGCGACGCGTGCCGAACCGTCCAATACATAGCGGCGACCGGCGACACTAACACACGCACGCGAGCGGACACACATGCGTACCGCCTGCCCGTGACGATGTTCTTTTTCTCCAGCAACGCAGCGGTTCGATACACCCTGTGTTGGTTGAAACAAGACAAGAAAACCACCGCACCGACACGCATTTATGCACCGTCTGCTGTGTATGATGGTGTATATGTGGCGGTGCGTCTATGCGCTCTTGGTGTGCATGCTATCCCTCCAGCCTTGCTGGTAACGTTCGACTTTCGGAAGCTGAACAAACATGGCGACCATGGATTGGGTCTGTCGTGCGTAAATTGGAAGTTTCAGCTAATTTAATGCAGAAAACGGTGCGAGAATCATTGCATGTGCGACTGAGACGCAAGGCATCAATTTATGTTGCCTTTTCTGTCTTCTTCGCTGCGTAATGTGTTTCGTTTTCCAAAAACGGTCAACGAGCGGACTAACCGGCTAACCGTGATGGTACCAAATGCGAGATATTTTGACGAGGCAACACAATTCAGGGCATCATCAGGGCGCTGGGAAAGAAGGAGGGAGAGGGAGGGGGTGAATGCAACCGTCATACCCCCTAACATACCACCAACCCCTCGATGGAGGGGGTAGATCTACTGGAGATGTCGGTTGTCCCCAATGTTTTGATTTTGCATCTTTTGGATTTTGACGTTCGAAAGCTGGCGACATGTACACACATGTTTCGAATTACCAAGTTCAATGCACCCGCTACAATGCTATGCTCAGTGGATATGTTTTTTTCTTGGAATGCACAGCATAAAGTTCTGTAAAAAACAGTGCGGAAGAACATTGTGTGGGAGTGTTTGAACGTTCATGTGCATCATTTTTCGGGTGGAACAAGTCCCCAGTATTACAGCTAGCTACTGGACATCCCGAAGAAACATCTCACTAGTTATGTTGAGTCACCGTAAGGGCAGGAATGAGCTGATGATTGCCCCGGTGCCAATAAAAATCATCCAAATTAGCGTGGAATCTCCGATTCGTCAGAACCTACCACACGCTTTCACAGCGAGTCGCCGACCTTACGTTGCATTTTAGGGAGCCTTTTGCACAGCATGAGGCCGTAGAGGGTAAGGGTGCATGTGCATTCAAGACGCGCATGTGGCAAACCTTGGATGGATCTTCTCCCTTTTCCTTCTATACATTTCTTTCACTTTCTCTCTTTCTCTCAGTCTTCCTCCTTCATCGTCTGTAGCACGTTACAGGGAGTTCAACATCACCCATTACAGCTTTCTTCTTCATCCCTTTATCCCCTCATGCGCGGGGGTTTCTTTTTGTCATGGAAAGGGTTCCTAAGGTTGCCGGTGCATTCATGCGCAAAGTACTGGCTTTTTGCCGGGCAGTGGCAACACCACACCACATCCTAGTTGCGATACGAATGGATGGGTACTCGTTTTTTCGGTGGTGATTTCATTCTTCACCCATAGTCTTAGTTGACTGACCGTTATTACCTTTCCTTCCGTTTACGCTACAATGCAACAGGCCAACGCCGAGGAGCCGGGTGAACAAATGTCGGTGTACCTGATTGAATTATTGATCGTAATGGGGCTGGGTGTGCTTCTTCGGTTGGTTCTATTCCTTGCCTAACCTTCCGTACCATAAATTGAGCAGTTGGATAAGTTTCCGTTGGACGCTTTTACCCTTTTGCTTTTGTAATGTGTGATAATGTACAGGGGAACAACGTGGTTGGCAGATTGTTTCTACATTTTTCTTTAACATCACATTCCCGGGGCGGGGAAGAACAGGAATAATCACTCAATTCTGCTCCCATCCTAAACGTTTGATTATAGTTGAGATGATAAAAAAGAAGGAATAAACTCATCAAAGGATCAATTTGGGAGGGAAAATACGTTATATTATCACCACAAAAACAGAGCTGGCCAATATGGAATCTGGTAGGCTTGATGATTTGTGTGGATAAATTGTAAAATATCACGAATTGCAAAGCCGTAATCCTCGATTGTGCAGAATTAATATACCAGACGGAGCCAAATTCGAAGGACGAAACGATCACTATGCAGCTCAGGCAGGAGTGATGTTAAAGGTCCCACGGTATCAATCTCATGATATGACTATTGACCTACAGGTCAATACACGATTTCGATGCGCTAAAAGACAGCATTCATTCATATAGAAGCATTTTGGTATTACTAATGCTTCTGTTCCATTGTTAGATATGGAGGAACATAAGCTATTCAAACTCACAGCTTTGATGAAACTATGGGGTGCCCTCATTTAATATTAGACACATTCAGGGTAAATCGTCTTTAATATTGGAGAGTAAAGAATGTACTAGACATTTTTAATCGATTAATAATTCATAATAACTCGTCTTCTAACCTCAAAGAAAGGTAAGCATCAAGCCATGTTATCGTGATTCATCAATTCAATTCTCACGACGTACATGAAGGCTTCCAACATAGTTAATCTAGGACGTTTGATTTAAAAGGCATTACTCAGAACATCGGTACCAAATCAAGTAACATCAATATTGCAGCATCAGAAATGGAAAAGGTCATTGTGATGTGTGTTGGTCAAGGGTTGGTTTACGAGCCTAAAGCCGTTACCGCTGATTGAAAGTGTATTGTATCCTTGAAAAGTTTTCCGGTCTTTGTACGGAATAAGCACATTTTATCTATTGGCTAATCGTGTACACAATCAGGTGCATCATATTTGAAAAACATGTTTACCTTGATGTTAAAACTATCTCAATGTTCTACTGTTTGTCGTACATCAAATGGCATTATAGGCTCTGGTACTCCTTCTAACCTTCGACTAAGATAATACTCGGCTATGCTTAGCCCGAGACTTTATTTCATTATTTTTTTTTTTCATGATTAGTTGTTTGAATCATAAATTGTCCTTGACTGTAATTTGCGCATAAATCCTCAATACACAGGTTGGTTCAGAGGATAAATCGGACCGTTTGACGTTTTGGTTTCGAGGTGTGCTAATAATATTGCGGATTACGCGATACAAATCTAAATAAATTACATTCTCTGTTACAACGTATGCAAAAAAACTCTGTACATATCTGTGTGTGGAGGTATGATAGCATATTATCATGTTATTACAATTAATACAAAATTGTAACAGAATGGAATGTAGATGTGAACGTCACTCTTTGGCTTGTTTCATCGATTTGTCGACGAAGGTGAATGTCACTATGTTAATCGACACAACTGTCATTGTCAGCACACTGTTTGTTTGTTATTATTTACAATAAATAAACAATCGAAAATTGGTTTCATAGATATAAAAATTCACGTACTTTGCTCTGTTATTTGTAAAACATTATGAAAAGCTTAAATCAGTCAAAGCTTTTTAGATGAAACTCGAGCGTTGCGGAGTTTCTGTGTAGTGGCGTGCTTAAAGAAATGTTTGTGCTCCAGCAATTACTGGATACTTTAGTTTTATTTTCATGGATACAAAGAGCGATCGTAGTTAGAGTTAATTGAACATTTCTAGGGAAGCGGCTCAGTTCACTTAGAAGAAGAATAGATTTGAAAAGTAGCATCAAATTTGGCACTGTTGATGAGCATCGGAAGTAACGGTAGGTAACAGTTAATATGTTTTTTTTTCATAGTGTACATATTTTATTTATTTACCGAACATGCAAAGGGATATAATCATAGGGTATCGAAGCATATTTGTATTGCATCTGTTACATGGATTAACATGTTGTATCTAAACTTGTATTCTAATAATTCTTCTCATCGATAGCATATTTGAATGTGAAACGGCTGTGACAGCACGACGTACGCACAGGAATCGACATTACGTGCGAGAGGGCCTGAAAACTCTGCCTGTCATTTAACGATACATCGTCAGCCGTTTCCAGCTGGCCTTCGGGTGTTGTGGCGGATGACGGTGCGTTAAACACATCGGGTGAAACATCCTTTCTAGCGTCCTGGTGCCATTCCGTGTTGTCATTTTGTTGGTATCCGTTCATCGGGACAGGATCGCTACCAACCAGTCCATAGCCCGCCAGTACCGACCGTTCGCTTTGACAGGTGTAAAAAAGCGTACAACAGTGAAAGCCGTGAAGTGGTGGCGCAAACGAAAACAAAGACAATACTGCGCAATCGTCCTCCAAACGGTAGCGTAGTATCTTTTCGCTAAATGTTATTGCTGCCAACTACGTATCAAAGAGTGTGAAGCACGAAGGGTAGAGTTGCTGTTTTTTAGTTGCCAAAAAAAAAACAACCTGTCACATACCCCCGTGGCTGTCAACGCGTGCGGGCAGTGTTTTTGTTCAGGGAACAAATTTTACATTTGCAATCCCGTGCCCTAATAATATTGGATGTCATGGTCCTGGTTCATATAACGTCTGTGTGCTGATCGCGATGAGTCCGTGACTTTTGCAATACGACAGCGATGAGCTGCACGAAACCCACGTCGAGGCTGTGAGATTGTGGATTGCATAAATCACTGTATGAAGAATGGTGCCTAGTAGTGTTACGCTCGCCATAGGTGTGTTTACGATTTGCTAGTGTCTGTATATGCGTGTATGTGTATGCGTGCGTACGGGTGTGTGTTTATGTTTTATCTCTGCGCGTACCAGAATCCCTTCGTAACCGTGGGTGGTGTGCTGAAGGGCTCAATTTGCGCGATGACGGAGTGAATACAATGTGTGAAACCAAAGCAAAACATTCCCGCACAATCAATAACAATTCACATCATGTAAGTGTGTGTATGTAGGAATAAGGGAATGAGGGGGGAAGATCACGCTTTTATGCATAGAAGGTGATAACCTTTTTCTCGTTCCGCTGCTGCGACTCTCCAAGCCTGCAGGTGCATACGACGATTGCGATCAACCAGCAGCATCATGCATTCAATCAATGTACAATAATTGGTGTCAATCGCGTCCAACCAAACAAGCACATCATACATCAGCACGCACATCCACGCCTACAGCCTTTAATATCGTATTTCTCTAACGTTTTTCAGCGCCCATCAGTCAGCCAGTGGTAGACGGTTCAATTTCGGTAGCCCATTCAGTGGTAACGTTTCATTGCGGCAGCCGGTCGCGGCCTGTATGGGCAACGCAGACATTCGGGCTATCGAGCCTGCGATAAGCTGCGACAGCAATCCCGGAATACACAAGGAACCGCAGAGCAACGAGAATCAGCACGTACCGGCGACGGTGCAGGGACGAAAAGAGCGCATCAAGGACAATCGGGTCGTATCGTTTCAGGTACGTCTGCTGAAGAATGACGAGAAAAGACGATGCTCGTTCGGTATGAGAGAGAGAATTTTACAAAGGGTTTTGGGAGGATCAGATCCTACATCTGTTCAGATCCGATGCATTTCTTTTATCGAGTTCTTAAATTAATTCACTACCAGTTTCTTCTTTAAGAAAGTTTTTATTTATATTTATAAAAGCTTAAACTCCAAAAAACAGTTAACGCAGTTGATGTTACATTATTGTACCTTGCAAAATTACTAAGTGTACTTTACAAATATTTAAAATCCAGCACCTAAGCCCAAAGAAACATGTCACTAAGAACGAAGTGTAGCAAGTTGCATTAAACAAAGGATTTTGCGCATTGGCGCGAATTGATTGCGATGTTATTTACAAGCGTTTTATTAGCTTGTTTTTAATATATATAATCCTGATTTAAGTTTGTTTGCATGATGTATATGTGTTTGCTGATATTGATATTTATTTTATTTTTTTTGTTTTTGTTTCTTGCATTCAAACGAAATTGCATTCTTCGTGTCAACACGACAAACAACTTTGCTGCGACTTATCAGCTACCACAATCAGCTGACGTTGCGAATTTGGGCCGGATTGGACGGTGGTACCATGAAACATTAGCGCATCGCAGTTACATCGTCCGGCTGCATGGTGTTGTGTCACGGGTCACTAATGTACTGCGCAGCATCCGGCCAAACAACCGCAAACACGTAAACCACCGGACACGACCACTTGCACGCATCTCCCGTCGACGGTAAGTTTTGCTTTAGCTGCTGAATGGAATGCTGTTCTTACATGTGACAATTCGACGTAATCGTTGCAGGTGGCAGCAAACGACGCTGGACAGTGAGGCACAGCTGTTGAAGAGTAGTTGGCCAGTACCGCAAACCGAACGTCTGTTTTTGCCCACCTTCCCGGTGGACGAGCGTCGTTCTGAGCGATACGTTCAGCGGACCCATCTGGCGGATGGTGCATTCGGTCGTGTGTATCGCGTACAGGACGCCAGTGATGGTTCGATTGGAGACCGTAGTACTAATTGGTACGCTTTGAAGGTTTTACTAAAATCCACCGTAAGTTTTACCAGTTCATGAAGATGATGCTGTATGAGATTCTTAATCATTGTATTGCTTACATCTCGGTTGTAGATTGTTCTATCCGATGCAGTTGGACAGGTGAGGGATGAAGTAAAGATACAGACAATCTGTGGGCATCATCCATTTATAGTGCCGTGTGTCGATTATTGGCAAAATCGTACTAGCATATTTCTATGTAAGTACAGTGAAGTTTCTCTAGAGAATTCCATCTTAAATATTGTTCTTTATTAACATATTAACTAATTTACCAAACTTTCAACCTTTAATCAACAAAAAAGAAATATATAACAAATTCGTGGGATGATGTAGCCCGGGTTTCCTTACGTCCTTATCATATCTAAATCATATCCTCATTTTTATCTTTAATGTAACTTTCACTGTGAGATTTCCCGTTTTTCGGCAATTAGCGGTCACGAATAGTTCCTTTGTTAGTAATGTTATATATGTTTGCTCTTTTAACTTACAGTGTCCGAATTTTACGGCAATGGAGAATTATTTCATCGTCTAAAGTCCTTCACCGTTCAGTTGGTGCAGTTGTATGTGGCGGAGCTAGCCTTAGCCATAGGTATGGAAGAATTTGCGTATACTTTAATTTACCTAATATGAAGTATTACTTTGAATTTATATCTACATTTTTAAGAACAAAAGCAGAGTGTAGTTTTTAAACTGATTTTTTTTTCATGATAGTTTACAGCTACAACAAATTACAATAGCTTTGTACTAATCCGAATCCGTTATGGTTTCAGACTTTCTACACAACGCTGGCATCATCTATCGTGATCTGAAACCGGAAAACATACTGCTCGATGATCGGTTCCACATTAAGTTGATTGACTTTGGGCTCAGCAAGTGGCTCAGCGTAGGCAGTCGGACTAGAACACTCTGCGGCACGATACAGTATATGGGTAACGAAGCATACGTACTACAACAAATAGCAATACTAGTACTATTAGGATTGGTCAGTCTGTTCGTATGTGCAATGCCAGCAATGGCCTCTGTTTAATGTCTAACGTTTAGTGACCTAACCATCGTAGCGGGTGTAACAGTGCAAATTTGAACATGGATTGGTAAAAAAAAATTCTTTCGGGCTTTTTACTTGTTGCTTAACAATACTGGTACATGAACGTTTATGTGTCGTGGATACGCTATGAATTGTGGCGAATGCTTTTGAATTTCTAAAATAAAAACAAACTGTCTTGAATTGCAGCTTGAATCCCCGTGAGGTGCATGTAGAAGACGATGATACATTTCTCTGCGAACGTTAGCATGCACGATTCTGTTCGTACCGATACGACTACAAGCGTGATCGAGCGCTCGCAGGGCACCAGCCTACAGGGCACTGCTCTTAAGAGTGTGTGGTTTTGAGGGATACAGCAAAGTGGGAACGGTACGCGCCAACAACCGCCAAACCATGAACGCCCGTTCGCAAACGATTGATCTCCGTATGGAGGGCCGCCAGGTGGATGAGGCCGTCCTGAGCATCTTCCACACGATTCTGTTCCATCGCAGCCTCGGCAAGTTCATGTACACCGAGGAGGCAATGTATTCGGTCGGTACGATCGGTTACCGGGATGTGGATTGTGATTTTTTCGACTTTACCTACGTATGTTGCACCTCACCCCGGCTGGAGGAAACGCTTCGGCGTGAAATAAGCAACTTTAGCAGGCAGCTGCGCAGCAACGATAGCGGCGGTACCGGACAGATCAGTTTGGAGTTTTTCCAGCGCAAAAAGACGCGCTGGCCGTTCCAGACGGACTGCATACCGTGGGAGGTGTGGACGATACGGCTCGAGCTGCTAACGCTCACGAACGAGGACGATTGGTTGGTGTGTCGCGAGCGGGTTAGCGATATGCTGACGGACAAGATCTTCTGCATAACGCAGAGCATGAATCGGCATGATTACGTGCCGAAGATACCGAACCAGACCGAACTCGATATGGTGTTTGACACCACGTACCCGGACATACAGCCGTACCTGTTTCAGTTTAAGTTTAGTACGGCCGGCCCGAGCGGCACGTCCGTGGGCAACACGGTAAAGAAGCTAATTAAGGAAACGTTAAATGTTTCTTTGTGACTAATACGCCACCGGTACGGTGCGCGATTGACGGCAGTCTGTGGGTGGTGAAGCGGTAACACCGTTTTTCGCTCTGTTTTCTTTTGCTCGTATGTTTCTCTCTGTTTCTCTCTCGCTTTATCTCATGCATGTCCATTACTTACCCTCTGTTCTTTCACTTTCTGGCCTGAATTAGAAATTATTCTGGATCTTAGATCCTACTATCTTTAGGCGTAAAGTTGAGTCTTTGGGACGAACATTTGCTGTGTGTATAGTATATTGATGCTTTCCTGTCAAAACAAATATGTAAGATTTATTAAAGTAACCCATATTTGTTGGATTTCCAATATGTTGCTCAATTTACATCACGCCTTCTGTTAAGCTTAACTAAGTAAGACTAGAAAAATGATACTGTTTTAAAGCTAAAACTTCACAAAACCGTTAATGATCCAAACTTGTTTCCAATGTTTTTATATTTTCATATCTAAGTTTTAAATTTGTAGCACATTATTTGTATAAAACATTTGGTTAAACAACTAACTTGGGTGGAAATTGGGGAAACCGACACATAAAATTATTAAACTAATTGTATTTGATTGAAGAACAAAGCGTTCTGCTCGTTGAAGAGAACTACATGCGACTTAAGGGGCGACTCAACACAGTAGCGTACGAGATGTTCTAAAGAAATTTAAGAATATCTTCACATGGAAATTGCAAGCTAATTGTTTCGCTGTTCTCCGAGAAAATGTGGCCCTGCCGTTTGGGACCATCGCAGCCCAATTATAATTACCGATTCGTAAAATGTTGGTTTGAACAAAACGCGCTAGAAATATCTACATTTTTGTTTTCGGGTATGAGTTTACTCTTTGGGTTGTAATTTCATTATTTGACGATATGCTAATTTAAAAAGCTTGCCACCTGTTCCTGAAGCCTAAAGGTTCGGGAACATACAATTGTTTGAAAATGCTGGCTCTTTACCCCTAGCTGAAAATCAGGGTGCAAAACGCTGCATATGGGATTTTGTACCAATCTGCTCACGTGAACAGTATACCCTTTAGATGGATTATTTCTTTAACAGACTTTTGCTCATTTTTTGTAATTCTTATATTTCCGATGTTTTAAATTCGCTGTGCAATCTTTATGTGCTCGTATAAATGTAAATTTCATCGCATAATAGGCTTTTAAAATTGAATATAGAAATGGCATCGTGATGCAGAAAGTACTCTTAGGATGTCTACAGCCTATCACGCGAAAAGTGATTGGTGGGAATTGTTTGTATATTCATACTTATAAATACAACGATACCGTTCTTATCTAACATCATAATGGTGTTCGAACTGCCTTGCTTCTATTTGCAAGCTACAGAAGATGTGATTCACACCTTGTCGCATAGGTAAACGGTCTCTACTACGTAATGAGGAATCAGTAGAGATAATACCTTTCAAAACGGGTAATGTGCTACTGAACTTTCTTTAAAATGGCTGCCGATATCCGCACACCGTATGTTATATGTTGTTTTCGAAAGCCAAATAATGATGCCCACAAACGAACACACAATCGTACCATTAACTGATAGTGAATGTAAACGGAAGGAAAGGTAAACAATTATTAATTGATATTTCACGTTGTACTCAAACCTAATACAAAATCAAAATAGCTCGTAAGACGGATACAGATGCGAACAATAGACAGCTGTACAATAGTTTAACGTACAATTAGGATACACGTTCGAGCTCCCATCAAACAAACTCAACTTTGCGTTGTTCAACCCCTCTGACAACTGGCAATCCATCATACGTACATTACATCAAAGAACAAAATGCGCTAGTCTCTAAACACGATGCCTCCAACCATGCACATGTTCAAGCTTTCCAGTTGCTTGGATATTGTAAGACCTTTTTCTTCTTCTTCTTCTCTGGCTCTACAACCTCGAGAGGTCTTGGCCTGCCATTTCTGGCTTCCTTGACTTGAATGTACCCGTAACAGGATAGTCAGTCCTGCGTACGGGGGAACGGCTTAGAATGGGAGTCGAACCTCGGTCCTATTCATTTGAAGACCGGCGCCTCGGTCTCCTCGGCCACCGAACCGCTCCGTAAGACCTTTTTAGAATTATAAAATTCCTCCAGAAGATTCGCTAATGGGCTCTTTAATCTTGAACATACAAACGAAGTACACTGCTTTATCGTAAGCCGCTATTATTCCTCACTCATCATCAGAACTTTTGAACGTTCTTCTAACGCGTTAAGTAGCATGAGAGTAACAGTTGATCTCCATTCATATTTGCAATACTGTACAACCCAAAAGGACAAAGCACACGATCTATTCATGCACGCGGTACGGAAATTACCTACAAAAAGTGGGATGGATCCTGCCGGAATGTTACCAGTGCAACATTTTGAACAAAGCCTTTTGCTTTCGACATTACATACATGCAAGTGCTTCTCTCTGTGATGTGTCTCCATTTTCAAGGCGGAGTAGGATTTTTTTTATCCTAAAACGCTTAATATATCATACGGGTCACCTAAGCGAATATTTGCAACCCCATAACGTACTGCAGTTGGATAAAACCGAACTTTGTGGAAAACTTTCGTTAAAGACATCTCAATAAATATAGCACATCTAGTTGACATACGTTAACGCAAAAACTGATATGCTTGCACATGTAAATATTGTATCCCCTAGGCAGACGTGGTGTAACTTAATTATGTTATAAGTTTTGCTTTATTTTGTATTTCGGACCATGAGTCTGTTGTTGAACCGCAGGAAGAAAGCATGAGGGTACTGTTGGATCAGACAGATACCAAACCATAAACAATGACGCTAACAAGAACTCAGTAAAAAAAACATAAAAGTAACCTATTTACGCTATTAACAGATAGTTTTGTGGTTTAATTTTTCATTAATTTTTTGTTGTTGTTCTGCTTTACAACGTCAAATAAATAGCATGACATGTTCAGTTGACGAGTCATTATTTGAGTAACAGTAGCAGTTATTAGATCAAATTATTTACCGTAAGAATGTATGTGAATTGTTTCAACATTTTTCTGTACATCGCGTTGTTAGTAATTATTCACTATAAGTTAATATTCCAGCTGTACAAAACTTGTAAAACATTACAAGTTACAAAAAAAAAAAACAAAAAACTGATAAACAAGAAAATGCAAGACAGTGAACAAAAAAATTAAAGAAGGAGAAAGAGAGAGAGAGAGAGAGGAAAAGAGAGAAAAAACAAAAGCTTAAAGTCACCTTAAAATAAAGGGAGAAAAAAGAAACAAAACAAACACTACAAAACAAAATCAAGTGAAAGGTTAAAGCGAAGTGTAACATAAAGTAAGCAATGCAGCAGAACGTAACAAGAAATGTTAATATTAGCGATACTAAATTCTTTTACTACGGTGTTGTGCGTGTTCTGTCGCATAGATACTAAGCTCACAAAGGCTAGAAATTAAACGGCACAGATAATCTAAATGTACATAGATACCAACGTCATACGCTATTAGCAGTAGTAGTAGTAGTATATGTGAAACCGAATTCGGCAGCACATCCTGCAAGGTGTTACTTTTCCGGAAGCATACCACAAATCGTGGAATCCGATGAATAGTTATAT
The DNA here is from genome assembly GCA_000473375.1 of Anopheles culicifacies. NCBI lineage: Eukaryota > Metazoa > Arthropoda > Insecta > Diptera > Culicidae > Anopheles > Anopheles culicifacies. Next base: position 16,489 of record KI422579.1, on the reverse strand, counting down.
CAGTAGCCAAATGATCCCCGCAAGCATCTTTTCTATATCTTTTTCTATGGGTGTATTTTTATTATTCGCTACTTGTTTTTGTCGTTTAACCACTTTTCTGCTCTATTTGAATCTGTAGTCTTTTTGTGTATTTTGTTCTGACTTTTTGTTGTTGAGTTAATATGTTGCTTCCGACTGTACGATGTTTTTTTTTGTTGAGTACGCTGTGATTAAGTGTATATAAGATAACTAGGTAGCGTATGTGTGTACAGTGCTTTTAAAAATATGTCTCCGGATCAGGTTTATAAATCGAACACAAAAGCAAAAAGACAGATGCAGCAGAAGAACGGTTTATTGTCCTTCCAACGTCAGTAACTAGTGATGCATAAGGTCTGCCACACACGTGCACATTTCTGGTGAGGGTTGTAAATTACTACACGGACAAACTCATACTGTTCGAACGACAGTTGCGTTATCTACACCGACAAAACACCCACAGCGACGGGGTTCCAACAGGAGCAACTACTTAAGGTTATCTCTAATGGAGTAATGGTAAACATAACTTGGTAGCAATTCGATTCCAAATGGAATACGTTCTACTTTTACCTGAAAATAGACATGTTCCAAAAAAGAAAGCACCAACATTTGAAGCGTTTGCGAACTAATTAATCTGTGCGTGAACAGTTCTTTTCTGTAGAGTAGTACTTAAGCACGTGTTAATTTGATGTTGTTTGTTCTTTAAAAGAAAACAAAAGAAAAAAAAACTCTACACGTTGTAATCTAAGTGTAGATGCTACACGTTCGGGTCATGCAGATACCTATTTTTAGTATTACGCACATACATATTCGAGCGTACGTTTTGGACAGTGGGGAAGTTTTTAAAGAACATCAGGTTCGCTACTAATCGATTGTATTTAACGGACCCGGACAAATTCTTGAAGTAACTACCGTAGAGACGTACACGCGTTGTGCGATGCCAAACCATCGGTAGGCAGCAGCTTGCGCCGAAGTTTGGAACAGTTTGGAAGGATGATTTGTAAAATAAAGAACAGGCAAACATGGAAGTAAGGGTCGGTTTTGCAATGTCAATTTTGAATGTAATAAACAAAACCGAATTGCGAAACAGATGAAGCCAACAATGCGGGCCAATAAGGTGACTATACCTACCTTACCTATATAAATGCGAAACGAAGACAAACACAAAAAAGCAGGTGGCAAACGTCTGTAGAAAGCAACTTATGCAGTGATTGTTAGGGAGAGCGAGAACAAATTCAGCACGAATAGGAAAGATGTATAAGCGATTAAGTTAAGTGCTGCAAAACAGATAAGAAATATGCGGCAGAACGTGAAACATAGCGATGTAACCAAATTATGGTAAACGAAAAAAAAAAGAAAAGAAAGAGAAACCATCCGGCGTGCTGTAAAATCGCTGGAAGTTGGCTCTTTTTTTTAAGAAAAGGGTACTACAAAAACCGAAGCAACAAGAAACTATAAAGAAATGAATGAGAAAAAAACAAACCATACAAACAAACGAGATATTTTAAACCTTCTGCTGTTAACTAGGTTGAGAAAAGCGTCGTAGCGCTCTCGTACACATATTCACATATTCCAATTGTCACATTTGCTAACTCTCGTACCTTGTCTGGAACATGGAAGTTGTATTTGCGATATCTACTGCATTAACCTAGTTATCCGACTCCTCCGCTGCGTGACGACTTCTTTGCTTCCAGGTAAGTAACTGTTTAGTTTTTATCTAATTCGTTTTATGTTTTCCCTTTCTTTCTGCTCTACTTCTCTTCCGCACTTCCGTTCGTACGCACATCCGGGTCCGGGTTTCCTGCCGACGTATCCGTCTGTTGGTAAGCAGCGCCTGAAATATTGCAAGGAGTACCGTACGGGCATGCCGTTGACTGGTGGGCTCTCGGGGTATTAGCGTGCCGGATGTACACCGGGCGGGTAAGTAAGTTGGTAACATCCGTTACAAATCCTACGTTGGGCATGGTTTCTTTCCTTCCTAACACAGAGCCACATCAGATTTCTCCCTTCCCAAAACATGTACGAACATCCGCTTCACAGCAATAAGCCCCGTAAATAGTTCGCCAATCGTGTTAACAGATTTTATTGGAGAATATTTTCGGATCCATCTATTCCATGCGCTACCAGCTCGTTTTTTTTTAATGTGCGCTTGCGTTACACTAGTAGGTACGGTAATTGTAGTAAATGCTAGACGTATGATACAATCTACAGTTGGACCAGCACGTGCTCGGCTACTTTGCGCACGACTTTGCTCATTATTAGTTCGCAACCGTGCCAGGGTATATCGCGCGCACATGTATTATGTTTATCTCCTATCTTAGCGCACCTTCACTCATTCCGGTCCGGTTGGAGTTGTTGAAAACAATGCTAGTTTTAGCGTTATTATTATTTCTTGATTTTTTGGGAACATTTAAATTGTTGACTTCTTCTTGTCTGCAAAAGACAACGAACAAAACAGGGTGGCGCGAAGGGGTGGGGGTGTGTGGGAAACAGATTGATACACCAACTCCAACAGCAATCTTGACGGAATTGTGTTTCCTACCTAGCGCAACATTATTAAGATTTATGCACTCTCCGTAGAACCGGACGAAGAGTCGTTGGACGCATCAACCTCCGTCGAGGCAGCGGTTGTGGTAGTGGTGGAGGAGGTAGTAACCTCGGATGATACTGGTGCGGCGGATGTGGTAGACACCGGTTCTGTAGTGGAAACACTAACAGCAGTTGAAGTTGTGGAGGAGGAGGCAGATGTGCTGGTCGCATCGCTCATTTCAGCAACCGTTACAGCAGCAGCAGCAGTATCGGCGGGAGTGCTTGCGACTGATACGGTAGCTTCGCTAGCCGATGCCTGCACCATGTTGGTGGCATCTCGTGCTTCGACGGTTGGTGATTGGGTTGTGTCGGTGTTTGATGCCATTGTCGCCTGCTCACCTTCACCAGTGGCGGATGAGCTGACTGCTGCCGGTTCCGTGTTGTTGTCGGACGATTCCATTGCGGTGTTGGTAGATGATTCCTGAGCAGCAGGTTCCTCGCTCGTGGCTACCTGCGCCACCGCAGTAACGGCAGCAACGGCCAACGGTGTTGAGGCTGGCTGGCTGTTGGTGGTCGACTCCATCACAACCTGACTGGCGGTGGAAGATTCCGGCACCACCTGAGTAGCAGCAGAAGATTCCGACACTACAGCAGTGGATGATTCCGGTACCGTCTGACTAGCAGCGGTAGACTCTGCCACTACGGTAGTTTGCATCGGTTGGCTGGTGACGGTATCGTCCATAGACGCTGCAGCAGTTGCAGCCGTGGTCTCGACGGACGTTGCTGGTTGGGATGACATAGACTGCACAGTGGTTGTGGTAGTTGAAGCACTGACTGTAGTGGTTTCCATCTCGCTTACGGCCGATGCGGTCTCCATCTTATCAGCTGTGTTCATTTCCACTGGCATTTCTGGTACTTCTTGTGGGGCAGGTTTAGCCCAGCAGAAGGTAACACCCAGTGTCAGCAGCAAAACTGGTAGCAGTTTCATCTTGATTCAAATGCTATAAAGAGACGAATGAAAGCAGAGGTAAATGGAGAACAGTTTTCCGATGAAAAGAAAGGATGCTATATTCTTTAAAGAATGTCTCTGCTGTGAATGACAAATAGCTGTGCATTATATCCATACTAAGCAGTCTTTGCAAACAGCACGTTATTTTTAAGATGTCACTTTGTAAATGTATAGTTCTTTTAGATTTTCTAGCTTCTGTCTCGAGGACACTCTCACTTTTCGTTTCATATTCACCAAGGAAAATTCCAACACACATACACATATACACATCGAGATGCACTGGTACGTATAGTCTGTTGTAACAGGTTGATAGAAATGGTTGGCATTACTCTTGTGGAGTGTTGTTGGACGACACACGGTGGACGGCTGGGCCCCAGGTATGTTCGGATTCACTTAGAGCTACCATTTTTGCACTAACTCGTATCGCCCAAATGGTTGTACCCGGTAGAAGGAAATAGGCACAGCTTCAACACTCACTTAATGTGCAAGGGCAGTAACGAAACCAAAAAAAAAAGGGAACATACTTACGTTTGTTGGGGTTAGGCTTGAAACTTGTCTACGACGCTGCGTGTAGTGACTCGTACGCGGAATTCGGCACCGGTTTACCGTTGTAACGAACTTTGTTAAACAGCGCGCCAACGTTCGTTTTTCACACCACCGTTCGATTCAGCTTCCGAATAAGCAATGAGCAGGAGCTGGCTTGCGGTCCGGTTTTATACCTTCTCTCCTGTCAGCGCCTACTTTGTGCGAGGCAAACGAACGGGCGAGTGCGCGCCGGCAACATGCACCACGAGAAACCTAAGCCCCCGCCGGCCGCGATGCGTCGGATGCCGATGATCTCCCTCTGTATGTGTGAGTGTGTGTGTGTATTAGCTGTTTTTTTCTTCTTCAAAGTTTGAATTTTGGTTGTTTCATGGGCTTCGCTGCGGGAGGAAATTTTTTCCTACGTCACGAAAAGTAGGCAATGATGTGGGTTCCTTGTTGTACGGTTGTTTGTTCAGGAACAGGGGCGTAATATGCAACTGCAGAGACACTATCAACTCACCAGATCACCGAGCCTAGTTGGTAGTACATTTTTATACTTCTTACCAAAAGTCAGCCATCCGCCCAAGAGCTTGTACAACTAGAGCCCAACTTGGAATTACTCACGGTATTTTGGAAGCCCCTTTATTTGAGAAGCGGACCGGATCAGCCAGCAAGCCTCCGCTAAAGTATGTCCAGCATTGGAGAGTTTTTGTTTATCTTCACAATCGTTCTTATCGTACACAAACCCCGGAGTGGAATCGATCGATACGGCACACTGTGTCCTTCAACCCACCACATATTTGCTTGACGGTTCGGAATTCGTCCGTGTCCTTCGAGAATTATTTATCTCCGGTTTACCATTTCTTCTCACCCAATATTCGTAAACGCGAGGGAGATGGGCGGGAAAAAAACGGAGACCACCGGCAAGCGGTGGATGGAAGTAATTTTAAAACCCAACTGAATATTTCAGTACGGTGCCAATCGGATCATTGTTCCGTACAACTTGCTTTAAGAGGTAAAGCTGAGAGCGTATTGCTGAAGATACAGAATCAGTAATGGTACTAAAATAGTAACGTAAGCAAAACAACAAAAAAATCAATAAATACCTTAAGGGATTATTGGTGATGGTTTCACGGTAGGGCAAAGTACTTTCGTTCGTTTATAATAAATGCTTATACGGATTGGGTTCATTTTTTCGGGGGCTATGTGTTGGGCAATAATTTGTTCCGTGTATCAATGCACATGTTCCAAGAACGTTCCGAGGATTCTTGGAGACCGCTAAGACATCTATCACAACGCTTAAAAGGCTACATGTTTGCCTAAGCTCACCTTTTTGGATTGCACTGGAATTGTTCGTCAAGTTCGCAACTACGAACAAAAACAGCAACAGAATGCTGCGGCATAACCCAATCCAATCATTGATCGAGCTGCGCAGTTTGCTTCCGGAATGGAACCGTTCACAAGCCACCGCCTCCGGGCACGGGCGATGGGTTAAGAACCCAACGTCCGACCCTCTTCAAAGGATGGTCCACCGTCCACCACCATCATGGCCATGAGCGCGGTACGGTGCGACCACTCCTTGCGCAGGTGGTGAGAAGCAACATCGCACAGCCTCCGGGGTGGTCTGGCAAGATTCTACCACTTGGCGGCGAGAACTCGTAGGCAACCCTCCAGGGCGCCAGGGTTTGCGTTGGGCTATACACAGCACCTCATGAACTCGTGATCACGGAACGGGCTTTTATCGATCCGACGAACGCTGATCTTCGTTGTTAGCGCTCTCAGCGCAACCTGAAGACCCAGCCATACGGGTAGCGCCCGGAGAAGCTCTGTTTTTATTTTTCTCGCCACGCTCATGTTCATGTTTCGTGTGTTGCCGATTTGATTTCTTCTCCAGAGCCCACGCTCCGCGCCTAGCTTCAATCGCGTCTTCTTAGCCGCCCTCCCTTCGTCGCCAGCGCCTCGTCGGTTCGATCAAGGCCGGATCGGAAAGGGACGGAACGTCACGATGCGCTGTGGCAACGTACTCCGTGCTGTGCGTTCCGATTGCGCATTTGAATGAATGGCTGCTCTAGACCGTATGCCTCTGCATTCGTTGTTCGAGGCCACACCAAAAGGGTAGTAACATTCGCGTTTGTGTGTGGCTGTATCTCCATACAAATATCGATCTTGTAGACCAAAAAATCACCAGATCGTGCGTGTGTGTATGTTTGCCGTTTGCGATGTGAGATAAATTCCGGCAAATGCTGGTGATTCCAGCACTATGGGTCGTGCACTATGTGAAGGTGAAAGAGCAAACACAACAAAACAACAACAAAAAAACCATATATATATAAATATAGAAAAAAAACAGAGCTATATTGAGAAACGACACAGCGTGGTTTGCACCGTTCAGGTCTGGGCACGCCTCGGTTCGCTGGTACCAGCCCGACCCAAGTGGCAAATGATTATGGGGCCACTGGTGTTGTCCACGTCCGCGAGCCCCATGGTATAATGGGAAAATAATTATGGTTCGCGGGCTGCTGCAGTCCTAGGACTGCGATTCCTCATCTGTGCGGTACGGGTCATTGAAGACCCGCTAGGGTTGCTCAAGCGAGAAGACTGGCGGCTTTTACCGATGCCACCGCCTCAAACTCAAACGTGACCTTACGGGTCACACAAAACCCCGGTAAGCGGCGGCACAATTGAACGTGTGGGTCCAGTACCAGCAGCTTGCTTGCTGGTAATGACGATTGATGGGAACAATCGTGTGCCTCGTCTCGGCTAGATCTATCAGCCCTTACCCGGCAGACCTCGCCTGTTAACAAACTGTTAATCGATGGCGATTAACATCGGAAGTAGCAGCTGCAGCAGCAGCAATGTGGTCCACCAACGGAGGGGTTGGGTTTGTAGATCGCATTAAACAAAGCCGGAGATGATCCGGGTCCCCGGGGATGTATATTGCTGGAACTGTTCCCAAACGTACCCGTACAGAATTGCATACGAATTGCCCGATGCTGCTGGAATTGTACTCCCCATGTGCAACAAACCCTCCGAACTTCTGAACAAATTCCAGAACTCTGTCTGCAGCAGTCTGATGCAGTTGTAATGTCAGTCGGCGGCAAACGACACGATTCCCAAAGGAAGCCGTCCGGGATTCGGGATATGCAGCGTGTCGGCGGCACGGCATTGGTTTGACATCGGGAATCGGGGTGGGATTGAATTTAATAGTAATAAAAATTTCCGGTCGTTATTGAATTATTTAGCGTCGTTAGTGTGTCGGCAGATCGTAACGCACCGGTTACCGTGCGGAGACGGACTTGTGCACTTGTGGACATGGATATGCAGGGAAGGTGGCTTGGCGATATGCTAGATGGCGAGGATGCTACTACAAACACTACCGAATAGCTGGACCTTGGTCAATGACCACCAACGGACGTGGCGCAAAAGAATCCTCAGACCCGTAGATCCTCCTCCGTAGCTTCTCGACCACGAATGTGAGGAGTCCCCTCTTGAGTGTCGAGTGTCAGTTATTAGCATGCTTTCAGCCTGATCCGTGGCGGAAAACACACATCTCATGGCATGCGCCAGTTGTTGGGTAGCCTGCGACCTTCTCTCCGAGCAATACGCGCAGCATGACGCACGCGCTCGCAGTCCAACTCCCGGAAACAGTGAGGGAAAATAATTACCCTCTGCTATTAGATTAGGAATGTGTATCGCGTGCGGGTGGGGGAAACAACTGGCAAAAAATAGCGCATCATGTCCTTGAACATTGTGGTTGTGAAGATCTCTCTAGCTTTATAAGTAATCTACAACGAAAGTATGTTTTGCATCTTATCTTGGCTAGAACCTTCAAAATCGTGGCATTGGGGCTTGAATAAGCGATCAAATGAAAACTCTTAGGTATCGTGGAATCAATCAGTTTCACCTGGTTGATCCTGATTGGCTGCTCAGACACTGATTGACCGGTGTCTGCAAGTGGTAGCTTCCGTCAAGGGAGGAGGTCTGGAGCTCGATGGACAGTCGGCTCATGATTGTGGAATTGTGTAAATTGTCGTAAATTGGCATGCGACTCCAGCAAATCAGCCATCTAGCCCGAACTGCTTGCCGTTCCTGTTGCTGTGTTTCTTCGCACCAGTTCGTATCACATATTTTGGTTTTGTTTTATTTCCCACAGTACCCGAACATGGAACCGGCAGAATATTTAAGGGCAGCGGATGGGCTAAACGCCCATCCAGCAGTAGCAACACGATCTTCGGCATACACTGTCACCGCCATTGACACGTCTAGAGTGAAACGACTTTTGCCGGAATCGGTCGATCGGTTAGTGCCAGAAGGACGTGATCTACTACAGCGGTTGCTCCAGCCGGATCCAAAAGATCGACTACGATCGTTGCTGCAGCTACAGCGTATCGCCCTCTACCAGCATTACCGATGGGAAGATGTACGCAACATGAAGGTAATCGGTTACGAAACGCAGCATGAGACGATAGAGAGTAAAAGCAAGATATTTAATTCTATTCCAGATTTTACCGCAAGATCTGTTCGATGATGAGTGCCTAACAGAAGTGGAAGATACCTCGTTTCCGGAATTCTAATCAACACCGTTTCGATCAAACTTGCACTTATTAGAATCTCAACACGCACATTCTGCTAGAACTATGGAGCGATAGCTTCCGCCAAGATTTGTTGCTTCGATATTAGTCGTCCAATAGAAGTGATCAGTATTTCAGTAATGTAATAGTTGTGTTTTTTCAATGCTTTATTGCAGCAGAATGTGTAAAGATCTAGGTCACAAGAGGCGAATGACACATTCGCGCAATTTGATTTGGCTTGCAGATGGAATTCATTTCTGGTCAGTAGTGGCGATCGTCCAATGGAGGTGGATGGTGGTTATACACAACCATTAGTGCACTACAATCAAGGCACGAGTATAATTGTCCCGGCGATTTATTGGTGTGAAGATGTTGAAGGTGATGACGATGATCGTGATGTGATTAGCGCTCGTAATAATGATGATGAGGAGAGTGTGTGTGTGAGAGAGAGAGGCTCAGTCAATGAGATACTTTACCAGTACGGTACGATCGCGTGCTTCCCCTTCGGCGAGAAGGACGCTGCAAACGGCGAAGATGAGTGCGCACTACCGTTGGGAGGTCGCGTGTGGGCACGTACACAGAGCAGCCATTATGCCACGAGTGCTCGATTTAATGAGCGGGCAGAGGGAGGTTGCAGATGATATCGATCATCGTTTTTTATTCGCTTGTTTGGAAGGTTTATCTCATCGAATTTATTAGCTTGTACGTTTCGGACCCGGGAGAAAATAGATCGACGTGCGGTGGGAAGTGTTTGATAAGAAAATCGTGGCAGCCTTCCATTCAATGGAATTAACGATAACCACATCTCGGTGCAGTTAACGCTCATGGTTAACCTCGAGCGATTTTACGACCCATTAGACAACGTCCATCAGTAGCGGATATTTCAAAGATGGTGTGAAAGAGACCCGTTCCTCAATTTTCCCCAAAACATACAACGCAACACGACGACACGCGTCGGTTAATGTGTGTGTTGTGCACAAGGGGTTGATGGTGAAAACAATGAAAAATGCAAATTAGTGTTCGATACTTCTAGTCGAAGAATGTCTGCCGGATGGGCTTTCGGTTTGCCGCTATATTTCCGGGGTATCTCTGGTGAAGGTTGCGTACCGTAAATAGGAGTTTCGCATCGGAGGTTTCCGGACAATTTGTCGAGATGATCGCCAAGGTCACGAACGATTAAGCGAATTGAAGCTTAATTCGCAGCACTTCCAATAATGCTTCACTCACTCGCGCCAGTGGGTTTTTATATTTTGATTTGCGTACATTTTCTACATTTACTAAATTTTCCAACCTTCGGTTGCCAAAAACATCCGAAAAGATGTTTAGCTGTTCCAGAAAACATACATTAAGAGACGTAATATTCAAATCGTTGATATATTTATGTTGGGAAATACGGTTATTGACGTTTCCTTCATTATTGTGCGATTAAAAGGTGAAATTTTTACTGAAGAGTGTTTGAAAAACTAAACCAATTTTAAACCAAAATTAAGAAAAATGGCCAAGAAGTTATTGATATCTTCAAAATTCTTCACAAGTAGTCAACTTTTATTTTAAGAAATACCAACAGCTCATTTCGACTATACGTTTTCCTTTGTGTCTATAGAGTTGACGTTTGCCACTTTTCCAACCCTGCTGGTCTGGTGCATGTACGGTGAAAATACCGCGCATGTGCCTACGCGGGCTGGCTGCTCTGCCTGACGGTGAAAATTCGCTCCAACGTCGATGTTTGCAGTCTGGGCGCATACCGCTCGGATCGGTTTCTCAACCAAAGCGATTGTGTTGTACACCAGGCTCGTTTTGGTAAGAATATCCTTTTCAGTTTCGTTGGTGACACGTACCCGTAGCACTTGTAACCGGATGTTGTCTAGAATTGGTGGGAATATGCCTAATACCCAGTGATATTTGTCTTCAAGGTGTTAAGGTAAGTTGGGTGCATCTTGCTTACCATCTGTTAGCCATCCCCATTGCATGAACGTAGCTTTACCACCGTATGTGTGTGGGAGTGAGAGAGAAAGAAAAACGAAAAATGGTCAACCACTACCATCAACCAGCATGCGTTGGCATTAGCGCCTTCCACCTTGTGAAACGTAAATAAATCCCACAAGTGTCGCTAGGACGCCTGTCAAACGTTTGTATCTTGAGATAGTTGGTAAGCAAGGAGATGAGACGCATTTGTGAGCTACAGCACAGTGGAGAGCAGTGCATTCCACCGAGCAGTACTTCCATACGTCTGGTGTTGACTGTGTTGGGGAATGATTGTCGTAAGTGGGAAAGTGTTGATGCGGTAAATACTTTTTAGTCTATTTTATACGAAAGAGTCACCAGACTAATCCAATTTTTCCTAATTTTGTTAAGAGGCTGTTGTAATGTAATATAGCTGCATATAGGTTTGAAATAGTAGGTTCAATTAACAATTCAAGCGCTAGATGTAATGAAGCGAAGAATCTGTGTGTACTAACTTAGCTATGGGACCTATCTTATAGGAGTTGGTGGTTGCAGAAGGTGTGAAATATGTCCGAAAAAGATTGTTTGAGTCTAGGAAAATGTACGAACTGAACCACCTCGGATGAAAAAGTAGGAGTACGAGTGGCTGAAATGAAAAGCTTGCGGGGTGTCATATGCAACAAATATCAGCCTCCTCGCATGCATGACGGCAGAGTCGATTTGTGCGCATATACGCGTCTTACGCGCGTTTGTTGTGTAGTATTGGTGTGCCTGATGGTTGTGTGGTGCGATGATGACCGAGTTGCATTGGGCATCGGTAATTACTAGCACCATCAACTATCCTGAACGCGATATTGCAACGATTTGTCTGGAAAAGGTCTTTCAAATACCGTCAGGTCTTGATGATGTTTGTTTTGGATGTGTAAGAGTACACGTAATTTGTGTTTTTGTGTATTGTGCGTTTTAACTGCAACTGAACAGATCTGTTCGAGAGTTGTTGACTGACAAAGCTTGGAATGGTAGCACCCGTGCAGGGCCGCCTTTTAACCCATAGTGTCCTAATTTTGAGAGACATCATCTCCCAGAAATCACAAGAGGAAAACCAACGGGTGAGATATTGTGCATCTGGTCCAAAAAAAAACAAATCCCAAACTCTTTGTTCCCCGGTTGCAAGCCGCTAGTGTATCTGTTAGCTACCATACGTCACGAAGCATATCTCATACGCGTTTCAACTTTTCTCCTCTCTCCGGCAGTATGTGTGCTTGTGCTAATTAGTGGGGGTTGCAAATATGCGAAAACATTCGGACAAGGCCGTGGTAGTCTGGTAACCAATTGTTGAGGTTTGGGAGGCATGGAGTACAATTATGTGCAATAGAAGGGTGGCGATTGGAACGTCTCCGGCTCATAGACATGAAGGGTGCTCCCAATTTCTAGCTGCACCAGTACCTTCTTCAGCGTACCGACAACAACACACTGTAAAGGCATTCCCCTCAGTAGTGATGGAGAAATTTTAATGGATGAAGTGATTGACGACCAGGGAAGCAGCAGACCGCCACTGAACGAACTCCTGGTGGAACGGAAGACGTAATAGAGTCAATCAAATATGACGACACAGGAGTCGTACGGATTTATTGGGACGTGGGAGGTAAGATCCTTACGGGAAATAGCATGGCCCGTACACAACGTCAGCTCTGGAATGTGCATAGAACATTGTCTTGATTTTTGATTTCAGATTGTGGAGTCCCATCTGGAAGGCACCACAGAAAAGCTAGGTCTCGAAGGGTATGTCTATCCTCGTGTAACGCACCGTTTAATTTCATCGACGGTATAAAAGCATACTTAATTTTTCAACTACACAGAATCAAGTTCCGGCTAGACGAAATGGGGGACATTATCTGGTACAACGATCTAATCAACACAAACACCCAGAACGGTAGCGGACGGGAGTCGCAGCTCAACAATCCGCGGCTGAGCAGTCTGAATGGTGCGGCTTTCTGTCCGATCAACGATTCGGCGGCGGTTCTGTTTAGTTGCGAAACGTTCGAGGTGGTGGAACTATCGTCGAACGGGCCGGGTCTGATCTTCGGTGCGTATACCGGGCACAGTATTGAGTTCCGCACCAATCACTACAATCCGGGCGAGCAGATGTCGCTACGGTGTGACTGCTGGTGCGAGCTTCACTGTCAGCGCGTCAAGGAGGACCAGTCGGTTGGGCAGGAGGAACCGTTCACGCTGATCACCGTGCTGGACGATGGGAACTTCTGTGATGTGACTCTCAAGAGTTGTGATAATGTAATCGTAAGTCAATGTATCACGTCTGGTGTGAAGATTTTGCCGGTCGCATACTAACGCATCTTCTCCTGTTCACAGTACAACGTACACTCGCCTATATTGCGCTTGAACGGATTTGACTGCAGCAGTATGACGGCGGCCTCAACCTATCAGCATCTGGCTAGTCGGTTCGAGTGTGCGGAGGCTCAAGCCCAGGTAGCTGCTACCCATCCACCATTGATGAAAGTCTCATCGGTACCGTGCGCCCGAGCGGTACGGACCGGTAGCAGCACGTACGGGCGCGGTTCACCTGCAATGATGTGCAGTGTGAGTGCGAGTGCCACTCCTAGCTTGCACCCGAGTGCCCACGCTAGTCCAACGATTCTGAATCCAAACTTTCTCCTGCCACCAGCGTCGCTCGACTCATACAGCCTATCCCCGAAGCTGGTAGCAAACATATCGAACTCGTTCAACTGTCTCATGCCGACGGCGGATGCAAACTGTATGGACGGTAACACATCCTCCATATTTCTCGATGTGCCAAAGCGGGCCGCCCATCAAACGTCCTCCTGTTCGGATTCGAACCTGCACATCGATCGGAATGTGTTCTTCTTCCCGGACGCTGTACCGGCCACCTGTCGTGTGAAGTTTAAACCACCATCTTCACCGTTCCGTGCCCGGAGTCCTTCACCGTTTCCGGTGTCGACGCTCGATACGCCGCCGTCCTCACCGCTAACGCCACTGTCGGTGTTGAACAATATTCCGGCCAAGATGTTGTCCACCATCTTGCACTGGTTGTACTGTGAGTGTTTGCCCGATCAGCTGGACGAGGATACCTGCATACAGCTGATCAATATGTGCGAAAGCACGACACCGCTCAGCCGTATGAGCGAACCGTGCAAAAACTATCTGCGAAATATACAGCTGAAGAAGTGTAAGTAACGCAGGCCGCCGTAGGGTTTGCTGGAGGAGGGAATTTTCATCTTTACCATTTATCTTTAACAGTTGTTATCGACATCATCAACGACCTGCATGACAGCCTGAACAACATGATACAGATGGTTAACCCGAGCACCATATCGCACAGCCCGTGTGTATTGTGTCAGGTGTTTAAAGAAGGCGTCAAAGAATGTCTCACAGGTTAGTGACGTGTGGGTGGGTGCATTCATCTCTAGCTCTCAACTGTTTACCTTTCTTCTATTTCTGTCGGACAGCATTTGTGAAGTTGCTACAGTTTTGCAACATTTTTACGAAGGACGCAACAACTTTTACACGCCAACAGCGGCACGAGATCATCAAGTATGTGCGAACCCGCATGCCGATCTATCTGTCACAGGTACATCAGCTACTGCAGAATGTGAACCTTGTGCTGGGCAGTCTTTCGCCAGACGATCGTAACGATCTAGTGTCCTACCTGGTGCCCGAAATAACCGGTGCTCTCGAGGTACTAACGTCGGCAGTTTCCGAAATTAAGCTCTCCCTGGAGGAAGTCTGCAAGGATCTGAAAAGTAGCCAGCAGGAGCAGCAGCAACAGCAGAAGTTACACGAAAGTACCGTACAGCCTCAGGGACGTACGCAACCTGGTGTTCGGAGTGGCTGTGGTCGTAGTACCCAATCGACACAGCTATCTGGCAATCGTTCCGGTACAGAACGTACCCGTAGCCATGCACGAAGTACTACCGTGCAGTCTCGGCTCGGTCAGAGCACGTCCGAGTCCGATCTAAAGTTCTTCCTGTACATGTACGAGGTGAAAAAGATGCGTGATATTTATGGGCGCGTTACTAATGCGCTCGAGGTACTGCTGCACAAGAAGAACACATTTAACGATATGAATCTGCTGCACCAACATCAAACGGTACGGCGCAACTTGGAACAGTTGGCAATGGAGGTGCCGTCCGCCATTGGCCAGCTGGAGGAGCTTTGCGATACGATAGACGAGAAGATCGGTTGGAAGGAGTTTAAGTTTTGCTTCAAGTTTCTCACCAGTCAAGTGGTAATGGATTGTATTTATGATAAGATCTTGAGTTCTATCTCTTTCTGTATTGATTGTTTCTCTACTAACATAGTATAGAGTTTTAAACAGTCCGTTTACTATCCGTTTACCCATCGTTACAGAATGGTATTGTTTCCAAGCTTCTGGAACACAAGGCAGCCCTAAACGATGCAATGTTCTATGTGAGTAACTTATTATCTCTTCTAGCTGCTTCTTATATAATTTGTAACTGATCATTTACTCTCGCTTGCTTAATTGTAGATCTCTACTTTGGTTCAGAAGGAGCAGTTTACCTGTGCGCTTGTAGAATTAGGTCTGCTGGACAAACGAAGCGTCGATCCGGCATTGCTGCATGAGTGTGCCGCTCGGCGCAGTGCGGTTCGATCGAGCGGTCAGCGCCAGCTCGAATATGCGACCGTCAAGATGAATCTGGTGCAAAATCTATGCGAATCACCGACCGCCGCTCACAGCAGCCTGTCGAAGAATGCGCTGAAGTTGCTGCATTCGGGCCAGCTGGCAGATATGGAGTTTGAGGTCGTTGTGCCGCAGATGGAGCAGCAGAACGAGAATGTTACGCCGACGAGATCGTGCGATTTTAGCCCAGACGAAGGTCTATTGCTCAATGGTGCGAACAAGGGTGCTAATGGTAGTGGTGGAAGTGAACCCGCAACGGCTGTGAATGCTTCCTGTAGTGGCAGTAGTAACGCTAAAGCGTGCAGCACGAAAAGTGCACAGTCGCACTGCTTCAAGGCTCATCGTGTGATAGTGGCGGCCCGGTGCGAATGGTTCAAGAAAGCACTGCTGTCTGGCATGCAAGAGGATATTAATCGGTAAGGCAATGCTCTCACCACAACAGCGGATCGCTAACCGTGTCGTTTTCGCTTTACAGTAAGATTATAATTTACGATACCTCGCCGGTGATTTTTCGCCGGTTGCTGCTGTACTTGTACGGTGCTCCGGTTGATCGGTCTGTTGGTGTTGATCAGCTGTGTGAGTTGATGCTGCTAGCCGATCGTTATTCGGTGGACAACCTGAAAGCCATCTGCGAGCAGACGCTAGTCGCATCGATCGACAGTGAGTCGGTCATCTGTCTATACGGCATCTCGGATCGCTTCAATGCGGCCGCTCTCAAGGCACGGTGTCTGTCCTACCTGTCGCAGCATACCGAGCTGACGCAACTAGACATCTTCCAGGAACTGCCGATGTATCTGCAGGTAAAGATCCACTATCCACGCTTAGTTATGATTCTTGTGAAATTAACTCCTTTTCCCACTGCTTTCGTCCACCTAGAATGAAGTGCAGGAGTTGATACGCTGGTGCGGACGGGCGCCGGAACCGTGGTGCGATCGGGGATCGGAACGCTCCAGATCGGATCGGGGCTCACGCCACAGCCTGAAGAGCCCATCGAAAGCCTCCAAATCGTCACGGTCGCGCAAAACGTCACCATCGTTTATGTGACCGTGATGCCACTATGCTGGAGAACCTATATATGATTCATTGATTGCTGTGACTGTTAATCATCTGCCCGCTGCGACAAACGGTTGGGCAAGTGTTTAATGAATACTATACTAAACAAATAACTCCGTAGTAATTACAATGGATAAGAAAAAAAAAAACAGACAAACAAAAGTT
>KI422578.1:34555-71738 GCA_000473375.1 Anopheles culicifacies | reverse complement strand
GCGCAAACGAAGGCAATCTTCGAATGCACAAATTGAAGAATGTGTAGGACTTAGGTTCGATACCCTTTGCAAGATGGGCCTCAACAAATTCGTAACTGTTAAGAAGGGAGGTTTGAAGTTTTTATTTGCATTGTTTTAAGCGACTTTTTTGAGCCCCTCAGTCGAAGGGCCGCTTACTTAATTTGCCGTTTGACCCTTCTACAGATACTTCCATATGCTCTAATGGGCTCTCAAGTCATTTTTGATGGAAGCCCTGCATGGCAGCATGGTTGGCTCTGGTATGGTTTGACAATGATGTTTCATTCCTTGTCCCTGACTTTGTGGACAAAAATCAAAAAAGTTCAAACGGTTTCACCTCCGTTGAGAGTGTTTTCGTTTATGCAGTTTGATTTTGCTTGAATGTTTAAGTAAATGGTTCGATTATCGTTATCAGTAACATGACACAATACACACACTTTCAATGACAAAGGTACGATGTTAATGTGTAAACTGTACAACTGGTTTCCAAAAGAAATTCAACACAATACTTCATAAACAGACATTTTTGGTGTAACAATCTAAAATTGAGAATGTATTCCAATAATGTATTGCCAGTAAAATGAACAAATTATTACTAATGTAAAGTTCGACGCCTGTACATAAACACTAGTGAACAGCCATACGGCGGTAGGATGTTTTGCGTATGTTGGGATATGTGGGATATGATTTGGACTGTATTGTTATAAGATATTTCTGGAACAACAAAACAAATTCTGAATGAGGAAATGATGAACTCAATGGATGTCATAAACCCGTAGAATTAAATGATGGTATCAAAGGGCATGTAAATTGTAAATAACAACATAGAAGGAAATCGATGGTGTACTGGTAGTAAAAAAAAAAAAAAACACACGCAAACTGAAGCTCCATAAGCTTGTTTGCCATTGTGAAATGTACTTGGCCACAAGCATACATTTGATACATTTTGTAAAGGATGCATAAACTCCCATTCGCTACATTATGTAACAATCCCCGTAGATTACACAGCCTGCCCGTGAAAGCTATGATGAAACGAGGATCAAAGCAGGAAATTGAAATGGGATTTGTTCGGAGAAATTTGTGCTGTACAATAAATATCAAACCCACGGCCTCGAATTGCCTGTAACGCTTCGGGCAACAATGCAGAAAAAAGGATAATCTGGCAAGCGAAGTGTCCTACAATGCGTTGCATATAATTAGATTAAAAGCCATCATCCTGGTCCATTGGGAAAATACATTGAAAATCAATCACATCGGAATTTGTTTGCTGCTGTATGGTTTTGTTGTCCAGCGCATTTTGTTGATTGTTGAGTTTTAGAGTGCTTTCATTAGTGTGCTACAATTAATTGTTTCGATTGTTGTGTTGGATCACATTTAAAGATATTGTTTACAAAAAAAAAAAGGAAATCAAGCGATTAAAATGCTCACAACAACAGACGGATCTATCGATATTAATAAAAGAGTGAGAAGTGCGTGTGTGTAGCTTTAAGAGAAAATTTAGACGATTCCTGCATTAGCAACAAACACAAAAGGACAAAAGGATAACACAACATGATAGAATAATTGAGTTAATACTCATGTATCCGTAAATAGAGTGCAACTATGTTTAATCCATGTACGCAAATACATATTGATCATACGATCTATATGCATCATTTGCAAATGGCCTATGGGCTTAAGTACGAAATGCACGGAAAAATCGGCTGCAGGAATACATTAGGAAACATTCAGGATTCTGGAACACCCGAGAAACGATGATATTCTAATGAAGTCTAATATCAAATAAGTTTACATCTTTTGCGTTTAATACCAAAACCATCTCTTATCCAAGTGTCATTAAAGTTGATTTTTAACAGTTTATAAGCATACCGTTAGCTCATGTAAGCAGAACCCATTTATTGAGCTTATTTGTTTTCGTTTGTTTTGTTTTTTTTTATATTATCATAACAGCTAGTCACATCCAACCAAACAGGTGTTGAAAAATATAAATATGAATAACTTTGTTAATGTTCGCGAAGCAGAAAAAGTTTTAAGTATATAGTAATGTTTTCCGCACTTAACAAACTAAACCCACTAGCATCACATTATACTTGTTGATGTAAGTAACTTTCCGTTGCCATTCCATGCTTCACTATGCTAGGACACACAAAACCTGCAGTGTCCTTTTTTATATTTCCTCGGATTCCGTCGTATGGAAAACAAGTTAAAACTTTAATATTTATTTAACTTTGAAACAAAAAAGTGTTGTTTTGTGGTTTAGTTGAAGGTGTAGAGTAGATAAAACTATATGAAATTCAAAAAATAATGCTGACATACAGGACCACCTCGAGTCTGCTTTCATGAGTTGAAGTAAAGCTTTAAGCCCTACTTCATAAAGGACATTCTAAAAGCAATCTCGCTCAGGGTGGTCAGGATGAATGCAGCACGGAAAGAGAACAAAGCGTTTGAAATAACAGACACTAAATAAATCGATAGAAACGTAATAAAATCTCTATTGCTAGAAGACACAACAATATTAGAAACAAACAAAACAAACAATGCTACTAACGTTGCAAAACAATACAGAATGGTAAGTGTAATTCATACTGTTGAATGGCTAATGCTAACCAGGAATCGACCAAAACAAAATAATGGATGCAAAACGTAACGCTGTACAAGCGAAAAACCATTAGATAATTGACTAATAAAATTAGTTAACATATGTAAAACACAAGCAGCAGCAAAGTGTTGTTTTTTTTTTCAATCAAATCCGAACAAAATCAGCAAATTTGAAACCATACGGTAACAATACATTTAAAAGAACATACAGTTGAACATTTTTTATATTAAAAATGTTATTGCATAATTTGCAAATAGGAACCGTTCCGAAGATGCCTTAATATTAGCTGAAATTTGTTAACATTCTATACTTCTTTTACGTGTATGTTGCAATGTTTAGTGGCATGTACGGCTTAATAATATTCCTTTTTGGCGTTTTAAGATAATTAATTTATTTTTTCTAGAAAAAAAAAACACTATTGATTAACACACAAATTACAGACGTGACATTGCTCACGAACTCAAGCTACAAAACGTAATGATTTTGTTTATATCAGATTCTATAGTGCGAAAATATAGACCCTGTTTATTTTACCCCGAAAACTATGTTTTTGTAATTTGATTTAAAAAAATTGCTAAAACCAGATCTTAAATTTAACTTAGTCGAATGAAACGGAAACCAACTCTTTCTTTACTCTTTTTCACGATTGTGTTTTTCTTTCGTTGAGTACCAAGTTTGCCCACAACTGTTTGTTTTATAATTTTCGACTTCAAACGGTTAACTACGAAAACGATCACTCTAATTATCGCAGAGAGGAGGACACTGGGAGATTGAAACAGAAGAATGTATTCAGTTCTAGATTTCCTATACTAGCATTCATTCATAAAAGATTTGGAGCACCGTGAGGCTAATGCTATATTTTTTTCATTGTAAGTGCACACTATGTATATTTGTTTGAAATAATCTATCGTTCATTTATTTTGTAAATGAATTAGAAATCTGTACCACATGTAATATAGCGGACCAGTTTTCTGTAATGTTTATTGTTTATTAGTATATCTATGCGATTGTTTGCTTTAGATACGCGTTAGATCTTATACCTAAGTGATGAAAGTCCAAAATTGCATTCTAGCCCTTAGATGGAGCCCGCCTAGTGGAGCATTCTCATTTTTTCTTTTTCTTCCCAGCATAGCTATCCACCTGTACCGCAACGTTGTGCACTTTGTGCGATATTTTGTTAACGTAATAAAGGGCAGCAATCGAAAAGAGCACGCTACGCAAATAAAAGTGACCGTCAGTACCACATTTCTACGGCAAAAAGAGTTAACACTTACCACGAAGTGACACAAACGCGATGAACCATGCCACACGCGAACAGTGCCACAATCAGACAGAACGACACTTCCGGAAAAAACTTAGCCTGAAACCCGTACCCTAGCACGACCGCTTCCAGGTTAGACACCGCCTAAAAGATAGAATTACTTTTCATATTGCAATCCATATTGTATATCCACCGAATGTTATCACTCGCTGTTATTTACTTACGGTCAGCGAAAGAATAAAAAGCCACGATCCAAGGTAACCTCCGAAGATGGTAGCAATTTGGGAGGAGGCCAACAAGGGTCGATACATTTGCATGCCCGAAAAAATAAGCACGGCTGACAGGGAGGCCAACACAAGGGATACCGTTGTTGAAACCGCTGAAACGATAGGAAAAGATCAAAGTGGAAATAACTCTGCATGTGCTTAAAATGTGAAAATCAATAAAACTTTTACCCATGTTAACAATCGCCGGCGTTTTCTAGGACAATAGAAAATACAGAATGTAAACACTCCCTTGACGTGGAATCGCTTTTTCGGCAACAAAATTCTCTCACTAACACACACACGCTTTGTGCCAGCTGTCAAACATGGAGATAATCGAGAGGGATATGCTCACGCGTCGATGAAGCTAAAACTGCAAAACTTTCGAGATGGTTAATGTTTCATCTTATTAAATCGCTTCAAATCTTGTTTAAAATAAAGATTCGAACCTATATGACAAGAGATTATACATTTTGTTTTCGAACTATTTTGAAAATGTACGTTTGTAGAATGCGTTTGACTTTCATCGATTCATACGTTTGATCGATTTGCAATATTGTCAAACAAAATGCATCTAGTTGACAACACTGAAATACATGCAAACAGCAAGCAAAAAACGTCAATACAGAACAGGTGCAAAATCGCAAATAAAGAATTTACAGTGTTTTATGTTAATGTTTTAAAGTCATAAATTCTCACTATTTCTACGTGATTGTACACTTTCGAACCATAGCATAAGTACCGTGTAATCCGTGTGTTGAATCAATGTAAAAAGGCCTATGAAACCAACGCTACAAGTGAATGTTTCTCTGCCGAAAGTTCAGCGAAATCGATAAAATGTTTGGCAAACTATCAGAAGTTTTGCAGACGGCGGCCGACGTGGTAAGATTTCTTGATGCTGTACACAAATAACTATACTTGCATACTACCAAAACAATACGTCGCACGCTTCCAGCAAGGTTGGCGCAAGGGGAACAAACTACTCTCTTCTTGCATTGTCTTCATAGCATTAAGATTTAGGAAGTTAATGGTTTAATTACATAATTTGTAGACCAATAATTTCTATAGCTTCTAACAATTTATAACATCAATAAAGCTAACAATTCTATATTCCGTCATGTTTCATAGCTCGCGCCACCGCCAACAGCACTGCAGGACTTTGACTATCACTACCGGTTGGTGAAAAATTTTTACATCGCCGATAAAACCTTACCAAAGATACACATAAACGATACCAACATTCCATCGCACCTGGACCAAATGCTGCAAATACTTATACGTGAAGAGCAACGGCTAGAGGTATCATCGAAAACGGACACCGTCGCTGCACTTGATGCATCGTCGAGCAGCACGGAAATGTCACCGAAACCCAATCTTCCCAATCCACCCAAAGCAGAGTGTATGGAATTTGTCCTAAGCAATCGACCGCTTGATGTGCTAATCGAGTTTGCCGTCAATGACACACCGCCCGGGGCGCGTTACATTGTGCTTAACTGGGTCCGACGATTCCTTTCCTGCCTGAAGTGTCCTCCACTTGGACATGCCAGTATTTTCCAACCTGTTCAACGACTGGTGGAAATCTGCAATGGCACTTATGCTTCACCGTATGAGCGAGAGGAAATACTGTTCCTCGAAACGGTGGCCGGGCTGGTGCGCAAGGATTCTATACTGGTCAATCTGTTCCTAAAGTCTCATCACCATTCCGCACAAATGATGGCTAACTGGAAGGGACTGGGCGCAAATAAAGCACCAGTCAATAATCCACTGTTTGTAAGCACAAAGATTGAGTACGATACGCGACGAATCTCGCTGGTCGCGGAAGATGGTGAAGATCCATCGACGAATGAGGCTATGCGAGAGGGTAATGGCAATATTCAATCGACCAACGATACCGCTGGTGCTCGCGAATCCGAGAGCTGTGACTGTGATGAAGAGGATCAGTTTAGTCTGTTCGATGCGATAGTCAGTTATTTGGATAGTGCGGTGAATATTTAACGAATTTTGTCAACATTTTGGAAGAGAAAAAATTGTAACTCTTTGCTTTAATTTGCAGGATAGCACCATAGTCGTACGAGCGTGTGAAGGTGTGCTTATACTTGCATCATTACCGACGCTGCAACAATCATGCAAAGCCATTCGGAACACGATCAATCGATTTGCTATCATGATGGCTAGCCGGCTTGCGTCAAACTGTCAGCAAATTCCGGAAGATATGGACACGGGTGATATCGAAGATGCCAACGTAACGTGGGGATTGTTCCCGCGGGATCCCGAACAACCACACTACATTGGACGCTACCAGTTGACGGCCTTCCTTTGTTGGTTGGATTACTGTGATTGTTTACTGAAGGAAAGCGCACTATTAGTACCGGAACTAGGACCGCGAATACGCGATGAAATGCTGATCAACTATATCGAACCAGCCCTGATCGGATGCTACGCTCCCTTTATGCTGGTGCTGACCGCAAAAATAATCAAAAAAACACAATCGAAAGCTTTGCTCGATGGTATGTACTGTGATTGAGAATATAGACGATTGTTTCGATATTAATTAATGTTTTTATACAGAGATTGCCAACTGGCTGATCGGTGAAGATGAACTGATGGATGTCAACAACTGCTTACTAACGATTTTGATAGAAAATGCCCACGAAAATACGGACATTCTCTTACCCACGTTACAGTTTGTTGAGGTAAGTAAACTCACTTAGTATGTGTGACTTTGAGTAGAGCCAGTCCACTATGTAAGCCTTTTCTATCCCACAGTCGTTGTTGGATAACCCACACGAAAAGATTCTACACGGGATGATGTTCTTCTACATCAATAATCGAGGTTATTACGATGGAAATTCGCAAACCATACAGTCGTGGTCGGATGAGGAGGATAACCGTGAACGACGGCGGGGCAGTTCAGATGATCCGATTAAGTCGCGCACTCTGGCCCCTAGCAACATATTGCGAGTAATCAACCAGTACGTATGGCTTTGCTGCACGTTTAGGGAATCAATTAACTTATTAGAAATGCTTGATAACATTCTATGCCATTTTAGCTTTTTGTTGCTCTTACCCCGTCAAATCATTAACGATGCCGGTGGTATATGCTACGAGGAATACATGCATGATGCAAACCGCCATTACCAGACGTGGATTAAGAAAACACATGGTTTTAGTTGGCCGGTAGAAGCTATCTGGCCCAGCAGCGGTGAATCGTCACCTCTTGCAGGTAGCAGTGTTGAACCAACGTTGTCTACGTGCACCGGCAGCCTTATGACGGTTGTTCCACTCGCTCCGATTAAACATCCTAAAAAACAACGAAACAAATACACCACTGAAGGACAGGCGAGCATCGATCTTCAAACGTGTGGTGACAGTGGGATATCCGAGGAAAGTTTCTACGAAGGCCCGTTACTTAAGCTGCTATTCTCACACGTAAAGCAGATGAATACGCAACCATACGAGCTGAACCTTGCCGTGATTGCGATTCTTTCCAAATTGGCCCTATTTCCCCATCCATACTTGCACGAGATTCTGCTGAATCCGGAAATTCCTGTAGCAGCCGGTGCAACGACCCTTTGGTCCGTAATGCAATTTCTAGCCAGACAGTTGTTGACGGAGATTCCACGAGTGGAAGGATTTCAGGAGAAGATTAAGGAAACGGGCCGAAGATTGCTTTCCAATCCACCGCTCTATCACAAAGACTGCGAAAATGGGGAATCTACTACGGGGATGAGCGATACTGCTGCGGGTACGTCACTAGAAGAGGAGGACGAAATCAACGAGCCATTGTTTGAGTCGATCGTTGTATTGGAAGAGTTTTGCAAAGAGTTGGCAGCGATCGCATTCGTAAAGTACCATCATGCAAAGGAGTAAGGGATGGCCGGAAAACACGAGCATGCGTAGCACAACGTGCATTCGAACGCATCGTTCCCGCTCGTAAGCTTTAGCTAGTTGGAAGACGTTCCATTCTTTGAAGCCGCACATACTATCTTAAGTAGCGCAATATCGTTCAGGGCCGGATAATGGTTTAGAACGTAATAGTTTTAATGGTCCATTATTATCTAGTCTTTGCCAAAAACAGAACGTTACAGTGCAAATGAAACCGCTAAGCGATATGAAGCAAAATGTGAGTAGTTCTTCGGTTTGCTAACAGAAAACTTTCGACAGGATCTTCGGTTATAGGCCTTGCGGTACGCTTATCTTGATTTAACACATCGTACTACAATCGTGCTTTATGCGCGTTTCTTTTACTCTCGTAAAATATAGTTGAATTTTAAAAATTGTAACTGAATTTTATCACCGAAAAATTACGTTCACTTGTTCCAGAAACTCATCGATCATTCACTTCTATTCGATCGCTTCGTGTGTTTTGATCATTTTTATCGCTCGTACTCTTCCTCTCTTTCATTCGTGAAATGCTCGCGAGAATGCGGCAGGTGAGCGTGATATTGTTTTTCTCATTTCTCGCTCATCCGCCTGTTTCTCATTCCCAGTACAGTGAATCACACACAAAGACGGACAGAAGTATATTCAGTAAAGCTTTTATTCCGCCGTGGCTTGCGATGCCGTAATAGATATATTTGTAAACAAAGTGTTAAAAAATAGTAAACACTAAAAAACAACTTACAAACAAACAGGAAAACAAGCGATATTTTAAAATGTGACCAATTTGATGTGCTCCATCTTATCTCTGGCCCAGTGTACAACTCCCTCGTGCATAATATCCGCTCTGAGAAAGGCTTGGCGTTCGATGCGTTTTCAGTTCATTGTTTTCCTTGGTCGCGGTTAGACGTGTGTCGTTTAGTGAAGCTACACACTGTGTTCACACCCGTTCAGGCGTACGTTTCACCCTTCTTCAACCGATTTTCGCTCAATACCCAGCGCACTTCCATTGGTCAGTGCGTGTATATGCCTTCTCTATTTGTGTGTGTGTGTGTGAGTGCGTGCGTATGTGTAGTTGCGATTCATTTTCCTATTTCCGTCCCGTGCGGAGTTGCCCCAATATGTGTTGAACGTTTTTCATCGTGTGTTACTTCTATCCCACGAATGGGGAAAAGAAACTAACTCCGAGCACCAAAGCCCACCCAAGCCTACAGATATGGGGCGCGAACTATAGCAGGCAGAGAAACGAAAAGAAATAGTGGTAACGGAAGGTAAAGTGTGCCACACCATCCGAAAGCGTGCGGAATGGCACACTTGATGTGAGATACAGCAGGCGAACCGTGCATTGTGATAAATTGATGAAAACTGAATGCGATTAGAAATGGAAAAATGCAGTTCGCGCGATTCGGATGCTAAGGCATACTAAACTATGCCAAAGTCACAAGTCGTGCTCCTAGTGCGTGTTAATTTTCGGGACTCTTCCCAGCGGTGGTGACCATTTTTGCGTTGTTTACTCAACGCTGCTGCTCCATCCCTGCGGGTTGCTGCACAGTTTTGTCTCTATGGTTATATGATTTTCCCATCTCCCTCAATTTACATAGGACGCTTGCGTAGGGTCGCCTAGGATAAAACAAATAAGTTCTCGTGTATGGCGAATTTTCGTACGAATGAGTATGTGTGTTTGTGTTATTTAATAGGTCGGTGGTACCATTATCAATTATCATCGTAGCCAGATGGAATTATCATGAAACAGTGCGCACTTTGCATAAATCGCACACCCTTCACCATCTGCAGTGGAATAGCTTGAGACCTTTGCACTTAGTTTGTACGAAGCTCCACCCAAATGCACCTTAATTCTGTTCTTCCCCTGCCAAGCGCTGTAAGGGAAGATTATGCAGAAAAGGTATAGTGAAAGTGGTAAAGAATAGAGAAAAAAGTTCACAAACCATTCAACAGGGGGAAACTGGCAATGAATTCGACATGCCACCGTTCGCCAGCCGGTAAACCGCGACCGATAAAACGTCCGGAAGCAAAGCTGCACACGACGTCTGCCGTGCCCGCATTTTTACTACCCCTTCGGTTGCTATTCACTGTTCTTTTTTTTTAATCAGCAAACTGTTTCCCCTGCCCTTATGTGCGCACGCTCAATGTAGCGAAGGAAAAATCGCAAAGGGAAATTCAACTCACCTCCTCGAAGGGTGGATTGTTCTGTGGCCGAACAAGTGAATTGTAGCAAGCACTTTACAGTTAGGAGAAGTCAGAGAATGAGAGAGGGAGAGATACAGAGAGAAAGAGTAAGAATATAAACATTTTTGAGAGAGAAAATTGAAATGATAAAATCAACACCGACGAACTATTCAGCCTTTTCGGAACGGGGTTGATTCCGGATTACGGAAAAGCGGTCGAAAAAGAAACCTATATCAGCTATGAGTGAGTGTTTTATGCGATATGAAAAATGGAAACCCGATTACGCCGCCATTGAGCATCGGATTTGAGCAGAGTGAGAATAATGCGAATGATGAATTTCCAACTGTACAGAAGAGAAATGTTTTGCTCCGTCTCCATCTACACGGCGATTGCTTAAGCATCCTCCAACGATATAAGGAGAATACCGGAAAATTATTTCTACGCTTCACGTTTTTCTTTTATTTCCCGAACGGTTGTTCACCGTAGGTTGAGTAATTCTTGCAGACGACCATGACTTTTCGGTTCTCTGTCATTGCGATTTGGATCGTACGTACCATCCCAATCCGAGTAAATTAAATGGGAGAGATGGAAAGAGAAAAAAGAAAAATATTTTATTTTTAGGATTTTCATAGCTTTCCACTGGTGTTGAAAATGCTATCCCCTTGCTGGTCTGGTTTGTCCGGATGATGCCGCAACACCGTATTTTTCTTCGAGTCCCTAATTACACACCACTTCCCGGATAGATTTTCAATGCGTGCATCGTTCTACACGCACAACTGTAAAAACGCATCCGTTCATTGACAGTGAACGCTTAAACGAAATTTATCTAATTTAAGAATGCTCTTTTTGGTGACGACATAAATACAATCTCAATTGCCACCGTCCCGATAACATGATGAGATTGTCGTAGATCGTGGTACCACTCGTTGGAAAAGCATCCCTCTTATACTCTTTGTAGATGTCTTGGCCTCTTAAGTAGCATTCTGCAAGCAAATGGGGATCTTGTCCATTCTCTAGTTCTATGATCACGGGCAGTGCAGGGTTACATAGTTCTTTCAAGTACAAATGAAATACCAGTATTAATGAATATACGTAAGTTATCAAAGAACGGCTCCAGGTTTCGAGTGCATATGTGTGCGTCAAGTAAAGCATTCATTTTATTATTATTACACCATTTATGATCATCACCGATCAGTGATGTTGATAATGGCTCGCTTTATCAGTAAAATTTGTGGTGCGACCTGCATGCCAACGATACTGTGAGCCGATAGAATTGTTGTGGCAATCTCAATGGTTATTGATGTTTTGAAGTTTGCCGATTGCAAGGTGCAGATAGAATGTTACACGTGAATAGGTTTTGTCTACCGACATCCACAATCAATCATGGAGCTGAACACATCAGAACATATTACGTGTTGTGATTGTAAACATTCTATGTTTACGTTACATAACTTTACGTAACATATGAAAATTGAATTTTTGACTAACACTCACACTTTTCACACTTAATTGTGAAATTTCCCTCGATGAAATTATCTCGAGGATAGAATTGAGCTTTGGTATAGATTAAAGAACAGTGTCTGTAAATATCGCACCCATGTGACTTCTTTATTTAATATATCACCTACACCCCAAGAATTTTTCGGGAGAATGTTATTAAAAGTATGGACATCAAAAGAGAAAAACCGTCTACTTGTTAAACGTGCCAAGTTTGTTCAATCATCTCTTTCATTTGTTGTATCGTTCATCGATAAAGCCTACGGAATATAAAAAAACCAATAGCATCATCGATGATGGCCAGAAAAAAAACTTTGAAGTACTCACATCTCGACTGTAACTGTAGTTTTGAACAGCGGGTTTTCCAATTTCCAAGGAAAAACATCTTCTCCGAGATACATTAAGGCTTACCATAGCACAGCTGTAATGAGCTAACCAAACATAGTCGATCTGTTTGGCCGCTTGTGTGTCATGTATATCTCATCCAATGTTTCACACTGACTGTACCCCTTCTCGTTAACTCGATGGCAATAATCGTTTCAAAGCCACGTGTTCCATCGACACGTACTGCGTAGAATGCGTTAAATAAAAGCGCAAAGAACCACGCGAACGCACGGCGGCCTAGTGGTTTGCGGTTCGTTGCTTTTTGCGGACACTTGTTGACCGGCGGTGTTGTGGCATCGAAACCAACATACTCGAACGATTCTAACTGTAACGCAATTTCACATTTATTGTGTACGGCGATTTATAGTTTCCTTTGTGTTAGAAATTCCCCCAAGCCGCGCTCGCGAAGATTCTCAATATTCGTTTTGTTTAGAAATTAACTGCCAGTCTTCCGTTTGGCGATGTTTTTACCCCAGTCCGGACCATTGCTCACTTCCGGCGGTGTATGTTTCTTGCGTCCATAATCGAATTAAAATACTTTACATGCTTCATCATCATGGTTTTTAAGAATGGTCAAGAGAGCTCCATGAGAGTCCACCCATGCGAAGCCGGTGACAAACGGGTTAAAAAGGGGCGAAATCCAAAACCGCATCCATCGTCCATGTACCCCCTCGCAGTCGATGGATATAACAAATTGGATCAACAAACTTCTCGGCCCTACGCCACTCCCATCCTCAACAAAACCGGAAGTAAAATGATCAAGTGCAAAGGAACGTATCGAAGCGAAACAGCGCCCATGCGTACGGGAAGAATCGTATCGTTGGGTGTTCTTCTCTCATCGAAGCAAATGATCCATCCGTCCGCTAATGAGTTAACGAGTTTGTGTCTAATTTGACACTGAAAAGTGGAAACTACTCGCGCCATCCGATTTGACACCAATGTCACGCAAATGATCACTTTTGTGCCATCTTGTGCCGTCTTGTGTTCACAACCGTCCAATTCCAGATTTGTTTGCCCCGTTTGTCCCGTTTACTCATTTTTCCCTTCACAACAAGTGGTTCGAATAGGAGCCTCACAAAAAGTGTGCATTTTCCAGTGTAGATCTTTCGTTCCCTCAGCCTCAACGATCAGCAGTGGCATTAATGTGCTAATGTGATATTGATGAACCATCGTTCGGAAGCTGTTTTTGTGCCGTGAAGTTAAAAAAACCGACGCCACGCACGCTAAGCCGTGTGAACTTGTGTAGAAACAAAAAACATAGAACTGACAAACCGAAAAATATCGTTGTACTTGCAGGGAAAATTTCAATAAGTGCTAAAAACAACCAGTGCGCTGTTATTTGAACGCTACCGGTAAACTGTGCAACAGAAAAAAACACTTCCCCAAAAGTCGATAAGTGAAATAACGGTCAATAGGCGTAAAAAATGGCATCTCCAACACCAGCTCCTGTGAAGAAAGTGCCGATTCATCTACAGGTAAGATTCGTGTGGGAAAATGCGTGTGAAACTAAAGAAAAAAAAATGGTGGCCTTTTTTCTAAACCTCATTCATCGCATATCAAAACACTTGCATAAAACTAGAACAGCTAACAGATTTTTATTGGATGTGAAACTCAACTCGATGGATCATTGAGAATCATTGAGATATCTTCACTTCAATCATCTTAATTTTGAGTAGACTTTATGAAAGAAATGACATGATTTTATTTGGGCATAGCAAAACAGGAGGAAAAACGTAGATGCTATGTATAATAAGAACGTGGAAGAATTTTTCAAAGCCTTGCCAACAAATTAATCAATTTGTTTAATTTGTCAATTAATTAATCAAAAGTATACCCAAACGTTCTGCTACCTTATTACAAGCCTCGTTGCACAACGAATACCTCAAAAACTTGCAAGATGTGTTGAAATCATTCTCCATGAATGTGTAATGCCCTTGAAAGCTGTACGGACCCGTTTTTTTTTCTCAAAAAAGCATCTCATGATAGTAACCATGTTCATGTGTCAGTCCAGATAACGATTAGACAACGATTACAGAAAAGCTACCCTTACTAAAATGCCCTCTGCATACTAACAAAAACACGAGATCATGTTACCAGTTCTACGAAACCTTTTTTTTTTTTATTCGTGAAGACTGGCCAGACTGTATAGCTAGAACCTAGTTTTATATGATATGGAACATAGATGTCGGAAATAGAGATAAATAATTATTCTTTCAAAGAATAAATGCGTTCTTACTTTTTCTCCATTGGGACATTGGGCAGAGATTGAATTCGTAAAGAGTATTAACAACTCTTTCGAGAGTACCACCGCTATATGGACATTCGTTAACGATTTAATTGAAACGACTCTCCAGAGAGTCTCTTAAACTCTTGGCGATTTTAATCGTAAAAAATACAAAACCACTTTGTTAAGAGTTTAGTCGATTTATTTTGATAAAGATTTAAACCACTTGCTCACTCCTACTTTTTGCGCATGATACTAGTCGAAATACTCAAGAGTATAATTGTATAATTGTATATAACATATATGTTTACAACTTAAAGTCCAGCGACAATCAGGAATAAAGCTAATTTTCTCACTACGCTTAGAAGATTGAAGATATCCCACCCGACAATAAACGAGAACCCTTATGCAACCTCACGCATTCTTTTATCTGCCATTCGCCATCGCTCCAAGCATTGCATGTCCGTCTTCTATGTAGCTCACAGTTGGGAAAACGTTTACCACCGAGTACGCCTATGAATTATTAATAATTCACCAACGAACCAAACGGCCGTAAATAATCCATCCCGAATGATTCACTGTCGCGTTTCCCGCGCGTGCACCGTATTCCCGTGGTGCACATCTTTATGGGGTAAACCATGATTTAAGAAGTTTTTCCAGTCTTTTTTTTCGAATTCCTGAAAAAAACACAATTGAGCATAGCATGTAGCCTTGCTACTAGCTAGCACCTATTTCCGCAACCAAAATATGTCTTGCAGTCTTCCTGTCTTTTCGTTGAGGGTTAAGTATCATTAGGAAATTTTGCTTCTACTTGTCGTGCCTTGTCGGTGTGTCAATTTAAATCAATTGCATCGTTTTGTTTTATTGTTTCGTTCCTTCCTAAGCAGTAGTAAAATGAAGTCTACGGCTTTCCTAAAACTCTTGACCTTCAAATATTCCCCAGTCTGGGCTCCTTGTTAGACACAAGAATACAACGATACACAACGATGAACCTTAAGCACATGGCCCCTGAACGAACAAAAAAAAAACACCTCAAGGGAGGTTAATATTTGTTTGAACCAGTACTGCTGCTTGTTGTGTAAAGCAGCAACGACGGAGTTGTTTTTCTTTTTGTGGGGTATCACTACGCCAGCCTAGCATTTCCGGTGTGAGTTTGTATACTGTTGAGAGTAGGAGCAAAATAATAGAACAAGCCTGAATGTCGGTGTTGAATTTAAAACAGTATTCCTGAGCAACAAATACAGAACCATCGAGCCCCACCGCATTTGTAGCTTATTCTGACGGTGTAAACCATCAGACCGGAACTGGAGGAGGGGGATACTGTTAACGTTTACAGCTTTACACCGACATTACTCGTAAAGAATGTACAGGGAAAGGCAACAATCAGAGAGCTTCAATCTACACTCTCCAAACGTGATTGTGGTATACGAAGTCTGGCCAATTCGTGGCCGAACCTGGCCGATTAGGTCGGTGACGTGTAAAGCGAACGGACGTTACGTCAGCTTTTTCGCGCCCAAAAACGGATCCAAATCGTAAGACAACCTCACCGGTTTTAAAGATGGGCAGTCGTACGATGACCCCCGGGTGTGCTGTTTGCCTGGCATGGGTGAACGTGGCACTAATTGGGATATAGGTAGCCTCCCCTTTGAAAACAGAATAACGGCCTCAACCGGAATGGTGCTGTCATATTCACTAAATTGAGCAAAGGATCACTATCGAAACAGTCGCCATGCAAGTTGTGCAGCTAAAGTAGCTTCACTGTCGTTTGCCCCACATAATAATAAAGTTTTGCAGCAAAGTTCTGCCTCCATAACTGTTCTGGCCTTAATCCGTTTCGAAGACATGTCGCATGATTAACAATTTAGCAAATATGCAACCCCTTATCAGGCGGTACGATCGCGTGTTGATTATGTTAATTGTGACCCTCGCAGTCTGTCACTGGTGGAAAATAAGGGAACAATGATCTTATGCTTTGTCGGTGCGTGTATTAAAAAGCTGTTTTTTGTGCTTACATTCGACTTGTAAGATTTAAAGCAGTTGAATCCCATCCCTACAATATGAAACTTTATTGCTCACTTTAAAAAAATGCACGTTTAACAGCGTTTTAAATTTATTCCTAAAGTTTCCTCTGGATGATAACATCTAAAACATCATTTAATAACATTTATTTAAAAGGTTATTTTATCATATTTTAATTTTTATTTGAATTTTTGACCACGCAAGATTTGTTTGCAAAAACCGTACAAAAACTGTATCTCAATTCATAGAAAATAGTCGAATAATTCTTTTTAGAATTGCCCTACATAGTAAAATATGAATTCAGCGCTATTAGTAATTAAGAGAAATCATAAAATGATTATGGCCTGAAAAACAAAACAAATTATTTAAAACAAACACATGAAGAAGATCCTTCACATATCAATCACATTACATATAACTACTTATAATATATTTCTTTCTTGTAAACAAATAAGGGAACAAAATACTATTTAATGTAATATGACCTCGGGCAAATATTTTATACTGCCTAAAAAGTGGGCGCTTGATAAAAAATTTTAGGAACTACTACGCTGAACCTGAGTATTAATGTTGCATTGTGCAACTAATATTGATTTTTTTACAAAAAGGTAAAATAGAGTCCCCATTCTTTTTTTTTTCTTTGCGAAATATTTCAGGAATTATATTGTTGTTTCTCGCCAGAAATTAGCTTACGGAATACCCTTCCAAACAAGCCACCTCGCTCTGGGTTTTGGAGGCTTTATTATTTTTGTTAAAGATTTGATTCGAAACCTCCAGATCGCCTTATTATTTGCCTAGTACAGTCCCGTAGCAATAACTAACGGCTACTCTTCAATAAGGCTTCAAATTAGTTGTTTTGGATAAAATAAGATATTAAAAATTAATAGAGCAAATCGAAACTCAAGTGTTAGGTGAATATTGAACCTGATCGCTTGAGGCGTTCATAATCTGTCAACGGATGAATTCTAACTGTTTCAACAACATATTTCAAAGACAATAATTCCCAACTGAACCGCAATACTTTATACGCGTCATTCAGAAAGTAATTACATTCGTTGTAGCCGCTGCTACTGTCTGTTGAATCATTCATGCAATGAATAACGCACACAATTGACAATGGATAGGTATAAATAGGCACCGCGGGTTAATGCCATCGAAAGTAACCACAATTCCAAGTACAACAACGGTTGATTTCGAGTGCATCTCAAACAAACCTGACCGTTCGCTTCTTGAAACAATATAAAACACTCAAGTATATGCTCATTTTCCTCACAATACAGTTGCACCGGTGTACGAGGGTGCTGGAGTTGTTATGCTTAAGCATAAACAGCTCCCTTCTCCATGCGCCATGGTTTCATCAGCTTCTAATGATGTTCTATCACAGCCGAGGTTCTTGGAGCACCGAAACAACACTGCCCAATTCTCAAGCACTCGTACTATCGCACGTTTTTATCCCATTATGTGTTAATGCTCCCGTAACACATTACAGCAGCTTCCCTTCATGCTTCATCTTTCTTCATCTTGGTCATGTTAAATTGGTAAGCAGATTTAAAATGGAAGAGAAAAGTAAATGAGAAAACGATAGCAAGAGAAAAAAAACCTTCCCGTTCGACACTTTTGTTTTTGCTCCTAAACCTTTACATGATCAGATATTTGTTGTGATTGTTTTTTCCGTTGTTGGCGCATTTTAAACGCTACTTTGCATGAACTGGTGCGACTGTGGGTGAAATGGAATTAAAAATCAATCATTTCTTCGCCCCAAAACAAATTTCTACCCGTCCATTGAATGAGTTGTTTGAATATTTTGGGTTTTCCACTGGTCATCGCAGCGAAAACATGGCGATAAATTGAAATCTCAACCGTGTTAACCGTTCGCTGTGTAGTTGGGAGAGATTTGCTTTGATACAAATGTTTTTATTTTGTTTTAATTGGTTTTTGAAACAGGAACCAAAACGTACATTGTTTTAAGATCCAATCTTAAATGGATAGGCTTTTGGAATTTTGTTTTATCTTTCTGTGATACAGCTATTGGGCAAAAGTATTACCTCGATTGAATCGTTGATACCTTGATTCGTATCTAAAGTTGCTGACTAATTATGGCCCACCGCCACGGTGGGCGCAATTGCGTGAAAATTCCCTATTGAATTGTTATCAAAAGCTGTAGACTGCGTGTGCCAGAAGGACGGAAAGAGACGTTTACGATAGCCTTTATTTTCTGGTCAGGGTCAGAAGCGATGCCTGTCCGGGGCCAACTTTTTACGTAACTTTGTACACTGTTCTGTGGATCACGGCTAGATATCCTGTGGTATGGTCAATCGAGCAGTGGTTTTATGGAAATTCTATTCCGGTCAGTTCGCATTTCCAACAAATTAAGCTTGGCCGTTCGACACTAAATTCTCAGGTGTTTATGATGAACGAAACCATTTGGCAAATTGCTATAGCAGATGGATGTAGGGCCTTTTAAATAAACACTATTGATTACCAAGAGGGCAACATTATTCTTCGGCTATTTATTGATGGCCACGTTAAGCACCCTTTTTGAACCTCCATCTTTATTGCTCCATAGCAATGTACAATGTATTGGAAGAGACTATAAACAATAAAAATACAACTGCACACACTCTATGCAGTTCTTAAATTTAAATATTTTTAATCGATGCAGAACATATAAACAAGTTAAAAAAGCATACACTTTTTGGGCTAAATTGTTTTTGGGAGCGGCTAAGTTATGTTTTAATTTGATAGAGTCGCTGGAAACTCTACAAAACACTGCACGGCGCTATTTTTTTTAAATTTTAATTACGTTTCAAACACGCTATTGTATTGTAACATTTTTGAAAGCTTTTTACTTCTTATATCATAACTGTTTTCAATGTTCAGTGTTCTGAGAATACACAAAGATAAAAGTACTACTGTTGGATCGTAGAAATGAATGAATTTATTAAAGCCTTCAGGTTGTAACTCTTCAACCTTTTAAGATTCCAATCATGTACAAAAAGAAGGTTTACTTACTTACTTACTTATCAGGCGCTACAACCGCTTCGCGGTCTTGGCCTGCTGCAGCAATCACGATACCGCTGGCGGTCCAGCGCCGTCGTCATCCAATCCGCCACGCCTCCTCTGTCCATGTGGACGGCCTAAAAGGACTTTACGGGCTGGGTCGTCCGGTGTCATTCTCATGACGTGACCAGCCCACCGGGTTTAAAATATTTAAAAAAAATACCAAAGCAGAAGTAGTATAGCCATGTAATGAAAAATCTCTCTATTTACATAAAATGCGTGTTTGTTATTGACCTTCGCCAAATCATCTTCATCGATTTTTATTAATTTTTTTGAGGATATTCGGTTGTATGGTGGAAAAATAAGTAACCATCGTTCTTCAATCTAAAACGCTTTTTCCAATGGAAATTAACGAAATATAATAAACATAGATTGTTACCTTCCAATTATTTTGAACACTTCTGAAGAATTGGTACGAATACATAAATCAAAGCAAATATACCGATTTATTTCCGCTATAATAATAAATAGAACTACAAACGAGTCATAAGCTAAATACCAGATAACACGAATAAGGTCGCCGTGTTCATCATTTATTAATAAAGATATAGCGAGTGTTAGTCGTAAAGCGTAGTTTTTAATCGTAAGGAATCAAGAAATTTAATTTAAAAAGCCTAGATTAAATATCAATGATTTTCTCTAATAGAACATGTGTGCGATCGATTTCAGCTACGCTTGGTTGTGGCCGTTTAATTCGTATATCAAGAAGGGTATAAAACAAATTAAATAATTGACCAGCACAAACAGGGCAACGAATCCAACGACAGAATTATGTACTTAATAGCCAATGGTTGTAAGAATTTGAATCAATTTACAATTGTTATGAATACAAGCCCGCCAATTAATAGCTTGCCATAAGGAGTCGTCCAGTAACAGCTACAGTCACAACGAGGATTTGTATTGTACTAAGCATTGTTCCTTCACCTCATCTTCTATAGTATTAGGAAGATATTGAATAATCGGGTTTTCGGGAGTTTTCATTGGTGCACAAAAAATGTCCAACTACTTTGTCTCACATTAGACCAAAAACGGATTTTATTTTAGATTAGAACGAACAAGCTGTATTAGACTTATATTAGACCACGTTGCCGCATAATCAATCCACACTACGGGTAAACGGTTCAAATATGATTTGAACCGGCAACCGGACTGCTCTCCTTTTGTATTATGATTGTTGTATACAAAGCTTTTAGTAGTAGTAAGCCTTGAAGAAGTCCTCCATTCATTTCTCGTTTTCCAATCCATTTATTTTGTACTATCGCAGTAAGCTTTCCTTGAAACAAAGCTATCTCCATTAAGTCTCATTATCATCAGTGACCAGACCTGAACTGACCGTAGATTGGGTGTTTGAAATATTTGCTATAAGTCAACGGTGCACCGCCTTGGTTCGATAAGATGTCCGAAACAGTCCAAGATAATCCTGGTGATATGTTGCAGCTTGAAAATCGTTCAGAAGAACACAATTCAGATTCTGCTCCTACCAATTGCACCAAACCAATCGACATGGCCGACGCATCCACTCAAATCCAAACAGAAACCTCCGAATCGTCCACCAACACAGTAGTAGTGGAGGACATGTCGTCAATGGAGTTATCAAAAGAGCCTACCAATGTACCAGAGGTGTGACATAAGCAGTTCTGGGAATAGCAATTCAATCACTATTGCCATCATCGTTGCGTGAAGTTGGCCATGCAAGAAGGAAGATGTCTAGGGAATTTAAATTAAATTTAAAACATCCAACTAATGAAAGTGTTCTTCCGCTTTTCTCTGTTCTTTTCTTTCCACAGAGTGCGCAAAATAGACTGTACATCAAGCGTGGTCACGTCGTGAACCATGATGGAATGCAACAGGCGGATGTGTACATCGAGGACGGAACTGTTCGGTAAGTGGAAAGCAAGGAATGTGGATCGTACGGCAATTGCGACAATCATGGGATTCAATCCATAATGCGGCAGTTCCGGACAAAACCGTTGCCAACTTGTTTGGAGTTTATCAGCGTCGCGCGTTTGTTTGGCATTAGTTCAACAATAAAATTATACCTAGGGTCGTCGCATTGCCAAAAATCGATTCATTTCTTTGCTGTGGGTCTCTTTCATGGAGTGCCTTCTAAAATAAACATTTGTGAAACATTTTCGTTTGTCGTTGATAGATATGTTGGATCAGGTGCGGATTTTGTTGTTCCTGGGGGCTGTCGTACGATAGATGCTGCCGGTAAGCTGGTTATGCCAGGCGGTATCGATCCGCACACACACTTCCAGCTAGAATTTGGAGGCACAGTCTCGGTAGATGATTTCTACAAGGGCACCAAGGCCGCAGTAGCTGGTGGTACCACAACCATTTGTAAGTAGAATCGGCAGTGATGCGACAAAAACTTTCCTAAATCGATTTTTCCTTCTATTTCCAGTGGACTTTGTACTTCCCAAGAAGGGCGAATCGCTACTCGAGGCGTATGACACTTGGCGAGCTCGGGCCGATCCTAAGGTGGTGTGTGACTATGGTTTGCACGTTGGAATCACCTGGTGGTCCAAATCGGTTCGGGATGAGATGAAGATCCTCTGTCAGGAACGTGGCGTTAACTCATTCAAGTGCTTCATGGCCTACAAGGGTCTGTATCAGCTGAATGACTCCGAGCTGTACGAGGTGTTTGAAACCTGCAAGGAACTCGGAGCGGTTGCGATGGTACATGCTGAGAATGGCGACATTATTGCGAAAAATGTGAACAAACTGCTGTCTGAAGGAGTGACTGGACCAGAGGGTCATGAATTGTCCCGCACGGAGGAGGTCGAGGCAGAGGCCACCAATCGCGCCTGCGTTATTGCGCATCAGGTACGTCTGGGTGTTCAAAAAGGAACCAGTTGATATGATGTTTAAGGCATATGGGCGAATTCATAGCATCACTAGCACTGAACTTAACGGGCTAATGACACTGCAACGATCACTGAAAATGTACAAGTGATAAGATTAAAATAGCAATTCTTTATGCTCTTTTATGAAAGCATGATGTAGCCACACCTATAATGAGCTGTAATCATGCAATATACAATTAAAAGATTAGATATTTTGCTTATGCATAACGCGTAAAAAGATTAGATTGCATCGTATAATATGAAGTATAATTTATTATTTCGGGTTGTAGGTTATCCATGCGCTCATTTTTGGAATGTTTTTATATAGGACTTTGCAGAAATAGTACAAGACTTGTTATACTTTGTAATATAAACTATTACTTTCTTTAATTCCATACATTTGCCTAACACGGTCGGTACGTTTGCAAAGCAATTCATAACACCGTTCATAAGCAATATTATGACTGCAATGCAGATTCATAAAAGTTTTCTTCCCAAAACAAACCATATTTTGTGGCGCGAAGTATCAAGTTTTTTTACCACCAGCATTTGACTTTACCAGGATGTTGGGATGAATTTTATAGTGTAACAAATGCGTGCAAGCAACGCTAAACGTCTAACAGTCAACATAGGTAATAGCGAAAAGGACATTAAAGTTTGAGCTTGACCCACATATGCCACCTGCTTGGCATTGTACATTGTTGGTTTAAGGATATATATGCATAGACTGTGTTCCATGAACCCTGAGGTCGAAATAGCGATAAACACGCAACACGAAACTACATTCAGCACGAACTTGAACTTTCACTTTCATTTTGAACGTTTTTTTTTTCTGTACATTTTCACTTTATTTTCATATCATTCCCACATTTTTCTTTTTCTGTGTTTATTTTCTTTAATTTTATTTATTTGTTTTTCGCATTTCTTACCTTACTTTCAATTACTCTTATTATTTTATGTTTCTTAATGATTCTCTCTGAATTCCCATCTTTTCTTTTCGACTATCTACGTGCACCTTCGCATTTTTCTTTCCGGTCCTTCCATGGAAGGCTCACTGTCCACTGTATGTTGTGCATGTAATGAGCAAATCGGCTGGTATTGAGGTAGCTCGCGCTCGCCGCCGCTACAATGGCACTGGCATCTTCGGTGAAACACTGGCGGCTGCACTCGGCACTGATGGTACACACTACCATGACAAATGCTGGCATCATGCAGCCGCCCACGTACTCAGCCCACCGTTGAGACCCGATCCTACCACGCCGGAGTTTCTAATGAAATTATTAGCCCAGTAAGTAGCACGTGCCGATGTGCGAATAATTATAAATCTAAGGACCTCTGCTGCCATTGTAACTACGTTTCGTGTGTTGATCGTTTTGTTTTTAATCGATTATTCTACACTAATGCGCCTCATACAATGCTTTCGTTACCTGCTGCGTGTTTTAAATCTCCAATTACTTAGGAAGCGATACTGCACTATATTCCAATTACAAGAAAATGCAAAAATGCTACTAAAACACTAAATCCCATTTCTTCATTTACATCCATCTAATCTTGTTTCCTTCATGCTGCTGCCGGGAAAATCGATCGCTGCAACGATTGTGCGCTTTAATGGAATTACCGATGTTGTGAAAATTACACGCTGCTTCCAATTCGAATTAAATATCCTTTATGGCAACATATGACAAAACACTCAACAACAACACACTGGGAATGGTATCACAAACTCATCCATATTCACTTTGGTGGAAAAACATTGGAACCACTCGATTCTCGCGAAACATCTCACCGCACACATACAGACGAAGGCTCCACTGTACGTGACACGAGTGACTAGCAAGCTGGCTGCCGAGCAGCTCTCGCTGGCGAAACGACGTGGTTTGGTGGTATATGGCGAAACATTGGCCAGTTCGCTAGGTTGTACTCTGACCAACGTGAAGCCCAACGCTCTGGTATATTACACGACCAGTCCACCAATTCGAAAGGATCCGGAAACTCCCCGGCACCTAGTGAAATTTCTGGCGCTGTAAGTTTAAACTTAACGATACTTTCAGATATCATTACACATTATTATCACCTTGCTTAGTTTGTGTGTTTTATCTGCTTTTATTGTTTATTGAAATATTAACTGATATTATTAAGCTAAATTTTATGTATAGCGTAATTTACCTAAATCTTTTTCTTTTGTAGGGATGATTTGCAGACGACTGGCAGTGACAACTGCACATTCAATCGCAACCAAAAGGAGTTAGGGTTGAAAGATTTCTCCAAAATCCCGAATGGGGTTAATGGTGTCGAAGATCGAATGTCTGTGGTTTGGGAAAAAGGTGTTCAATCGGGATTGATTGATCCTCAACGGTTCGTGGCAATCACCAGCACAAATGCAGCCAAAATTTTCAACCTATACCCAAGAAAGGGACGCATTGCCCAAGGCTCGGATGCCGACTTAATCATCTGGGATCCGAAAGCTGTGCGTACAATTTCCGCCTCTACCCATCATCAGGCATGTGACTTCAATATTTTCGAAGGCATGAAATGTCACGGCGTACCAGAATTTGTGATTGTGCGAGGACGTGTTTGCGTCGAATATGATTTAATTCGAGTTGCCGAGGGCCAAGGTTCGTTCTTGGAAACTCCCGTCTACCCTTCGTTCGTGTACGATGCGTTGAATGGCGTTTCCCGCACGGAAGACGAATCTGACGAAAAGCACGCCAGAAATGGGATCCAGAATCTGGACCTAAACTCCAAGTCGAGCCATGATGTAGATATCCCCGATACATACGCTCTGCCCGAGAAGTACATTCCAGGTCCGGCATTGAGTGTTATCTCGGGCGATTCACAGCTCAGCACTCCTCATAGTGCCCGTGGTCATCGCCCCGATGGGCAAAAGAACATGCAGGAATCTACTTTTTCCATCAGTGGTAAGTCATACAATCATCTTGCATTGATTCCTGTGCTATAACTTCTCAAAATTATATTTTATTTGCAGAGGAACTTGACAAATCGGAAGCTCGCTCGTGTATTCGCGTTCGAGCACCTCCCGGTGGAAAGTCTTCCGGATTCTGGTAAGGTCGGCGAAATCGTTAAACCAATGGGAAAGAAACAAATTAAGGAATGGTATGCAAAGTTACCTCTCAAACACGATCACCTCCAACCATCCAAAGAAGTACACGTGCACTAAGTATGAGCCAACAGCACGACGAGCGACCACCACAACACAGCACTAGGAGATATTTTCGAACGAATAGCCGACAAAAAAAACGTTATGGAATGGAGAAATGAACTGTTTCGAAACCATATCAAAGCGGCCAAGCAGAATTGCTCTTTGCGATTAAAGTTTTGGTGACTTTAGACGTCGGTCCTAAAGGCGCTGGATAAACCAAACAATCAGCTAAGTAAATTGAATATATTTTACGTTCTCGAGGTTATGGCGCGTTCTGTTCACACGCATTAAAACATATATCTACGGTTCTGAGTGTTTTGTCAGCTGTGGCATTGAGCTAGGACCATGATTAAGTTATTTAATTTATTGCCTGTTTCTTTTGAGTAATTAGCTGCTAAACGATTCGTTTTACGATGGGACATTTTATTATAGTACAGCTTGATATTTTGAAATCGACATAAAACAATTACTGGAAATGTACTTTAATGGGATTGAATTCAAATACGTGCAATAGGTATAGGAGACTTTGATGGCAGATTAAGTTCTCAGTTAGCAGATAAAACTCATCTCAATTGGTTAGCACATTAATATATTTCCCGACGCACAATGTCTTCATATAAATCTGGCTTAAGTGATAAAGGGTGAACAAAATAAACAGCTCGCCAGCGGGTCTGAGACACTATGCCGAAACTTTTTTACCTTTCCAATTATTAGGTATAAAAGTTACCGGTTTGGCGACTTATGCTGCTTATTTTCACTACTAGCTAGAATTCAAAATTTTAATCAAAACCAATAACCAGTAAAAGCAAATTAATTGGACGAGAATGAGCATGCCAAAGTTGGTAGAGTTTAAAGAAGAATGATCAAAACGTGATGGGACCGAAAACATGTTTTTGTGAATAACTTGTGTAGATCACAACAATTGCCTTCACAGATTTTTTTGCCAGGAGCTTTTTTTCGGAAAAATTAGCGATATGTGTACGAGTGCGGTACGTTTTTCTTCATGTCGCAACTGGAATTGATTCGGCTTCACGCGAAGCTGAACTATTACTAGCTATACTAGCAATACAAAAATTGTTAGCTAATGCTTCGTTTGTTTATTTTTTAAAACTAGCTCCAAATATACACTCACTCAAATAAAGCGAGCGGTTTTTCATCGTATGATAAAAAGAACGCGTTTAATATAAAATCATTGACGTAATTGTATGGGAATCGTGTATCAATCATGGTTAATTGTAAAACCCAGAAATAAAAAACATGAGAAAAGTACCACTTGCTAGTTTAGAAAACTGGAAAGAAATGAATTGTTTGCTCCTATTGATTGATTGTGCATAATATTATAAGAGTTTTATTGTCATGGAATAGCTTAAACAGTCCGGTTAATTCGAATTATTCATAGTACGCACTCTACGTACGTAACTATGCTAAATTGCTACCCTGTAAAATACTGGCAATATTGGGCGCTATATTCGCCAAAGTGAGCTCATCCGAACGTTACCTTCTAATCCTCAGGTCGCGCTAGTAAAGAGTATACATCTTCTACAGTTGAAAGTATATCAGTGGCCATGAAACAAACATTTTAGAGCATTCCACCATCGATCAGTTCCAGCACCAGCATGGTCATCTTTTGTCGGCATAATTCATTTGGCGGTACGTTCAGTTCTGGAGGCGATGCAGCAGTATCCGTTCCGCTTGCATAAAGATCTGGGGCTTCCTCGGAGGAACAAGTGCTTATTGGAAGCATATCCATAGCTGTACCAAGTCCAAAGCGGGCACAAACCTTAAACTCGTCATTGATTAGTTCCCACAAGCGCTTTTCTGAGCCAAATGCATCGTCAAACATATCACCCAAGAGAAGCCGGAGAGATCGAACCAATTGATGATGGTATGTCATAAGCCAGTGTTGCAGATTTTTCTTGCGCAAGGAGCTATCTGTGCAGCAGTAGATTAAATAAGCTAGATCAAGCGCCAGCGAACCATGACGTATGAGTTGAAAATCCACCAAGCACGTCTGGAAAACGGGAAACAATAGTATTGGAGGATCATTCGTTGTTTAATGACTGCGCAATGGTTGATACGTACCTCCGCTATTGCACCATCATCACCGTAACGGAAAAGAATATTATTTGTCCAGCAATCACCGTGACAAATGACCGAAAGCTCACTCTCACGGTTTACCAAATCTACCAGATGCCCAAAACAGTTGCTCAGAAATTCTTCCAACTTTGCCAAATGTTCCTTTTTCTCCGGCACGGTTTGTTGCACCATCTGAATTGCATTGCGCGTCAAAACGTCGTAATACTTGCGATACCATTCAGCATTCGCTTGCGAGAAAATACCCTCTTCCAAGGCATTGATCAGCTTTTGGAATTCCATTGGATGGCGCCGTTTGTAAGCGAGACTAACCGCGTGGAACCGTGCCAACTCTACTAACACCGCTTCCAGTTGCTTCGACCCTAATCCAGCTTGGCGATCGGGCATCGTAAACGAACGTACTCGCAAGTCCTCAAGCACGAGCAAATCGTCGCGCGCTAAGTAACATTGGGGAATTGCCTGGAAGATACTATTCTCATTCAAATCGGTCCTTCTTGAATCGTCTTCAACGCCAGTTTGATCTTCGCCATGCTTTCCTGCTATACCGAACACTGCGGTGATCAGACGTCGCTGGAAATCGATGTACTCGGGCATAATGGTGTTATAGAAGACGACCTCATTACGGAACAGTGCTTCACTTTTGAACGCTT
Source organism: Anopheles culicifacies (assembly GCA_000473375.1). Taxonomy (NCBI): domain Eukaryota; kingdom Metazoa; phylum Arthropoda; class Insecta; order Diptera; family Culicidae; genus Anopheles; species Anopheles culicifacies. The sequence goes on along the minus strand of KI422578.1, from coordinate 43,597 downwards.
CCCGCTTAATCTTGCAATCTGGTAGACGTTTGCAGATAATGCTCTTTTCCCATTTCATTTTTTTCGAGCTATCTTCAGATTGTGTATGACCTTTCAATGCTATGCGAAATAATGCAGCCGTGTAGTTATCACCACGGCCTGATCCTTGCGCTTCCTAGAGGAAGAGAAGATATATTCTTTTGGTTAGGGACTCTGTTAGGGGGAAAAGATGTTCGGTTCCATTTTATGTCCATAAAATTACAAACACAACAAGTCACGTTTTAAACTATAATTTGGATGTTACACCCAACGGTAAAGGCAGCATATTGCACAAATCCCCCTTATGAAAATCAATACTTTAATTCATGGAGTTTCATCGTATAATATTATACTAATTAGTTGGTAAGTTAAGTGTAGAATATCTGTACAACAGTAATAATGATTCAATATCCTTATGAGCCTTCTGAAAATTTTACACAATAGAATGGATTTATCATTTGACCATTGCAAATATAGGGCACGGTGGAACCCACATCTACTGGCACACATTGAGTCAGTAAGTAAACTAAAATGTACCTCGTATGAATCAATAGTTAAATCTGGTTCAAATTTAACAAACAACCGCTGCAACAGCTCCAGATCCAAATTTGATGTGGACGACGATGATGTAATCGAATCCTTGCGATTTTCGCTGTCGTTCACTCCCATTTCACGTCCTTTTTCTTACACTTGGCACTAGCTTTGACACAGGAGTATTCACTTGTTAAATTCGACTTCTTACATTCACTTCTTTCAAATATCACTGCAGTTCTCTTCTAATAGATACCTTCTTCAGACATTTTGAGTATTTGGTCAAGAGCGTCGAATGAAAATTCAGCAGTGCCGCAAAATGATATAAAACTAGTCCCAATATCGATTGATTCCGACTGCTCGCTGCTGTTGTACGTCAAAAACGTGGTTTTGACATCGAAATGAGACGATGTTTAAACTGACGAACTAAAACCGTTAACGATGGAACTGAGCAAATCTCAAGGAAGCAGAACTGTTCTAGTCGCTTGCCTGTGGCTGCACTAAATTCAAATCACTGCGACACGAATATGCTCTCTTTCGGTAGTGACAACAGCAGTAGCAGCAGCAATTGCATTTGAATCATCTTCACACGAGATTGACCCTTGATCCATCATCAACATCATCTGTGCTAGGGTTTCGTTTCGTTAGACACGTTGCCGTATGGCACAAACGTGGATCGGAACTCAGTCCAATGCGGTGCCGCAAGCGAACCCTTTTGATCGATTCAATTGGACGCTACCGAGTAGAGCCGTTTATTAAATTGATGCACATACTGCCCATAAAACATATCACATTAGAGATAAATAACTAATGAAATTGGTCAGAGAGCGCGGTGTGAGACTGAAAAAGGCATTGGTGTGTCATGGAAAAGGCTTGAAATAATGATCACCCTCCGTAGACTTTGGTCGAAACAAGTGAATTTAAGAGGCCGATACAGAACTAGTGCAAAACTACTATCAAATAAAGCCGGTCATGTGTAAAAGTGAATCAAATGTAATGCATGTGTGGAGAAATACTAAAACTGTTCTAGTTTCAGCTCGGATTTTTAACTTTCAGTATTCACATTATTGTAAAGTTGTGTAGCATGCAATATACGACAATCGTCTCGGGTCTAGATTCAATCATCGTCATCTAGGGTGATTGGATCGTTACCCATCCAGGATTGAGCTAAAACAATTGCCATACAAACTCCGAAGTCTGTCGTCAACAGTTTCCTTTTTAGCTTATTTTACTTCCCGAGCACATGCCCGCGCAATTTGTCTTGCTCAATCAGTTTTTATTGACACGATCGTGCTTTAAAGGTTGTGTATCCAACACTACTATCACATGTTGCAGCATATTTGAAATATGTAGTGATGATACATGGTTAGTTTCGTATCCAATTTCTACTTTTCATTGTATTTCACGCTAAATGCTCTCACGTAAACATGTCGCTTAACCAACAAGAATTGTACAATTAAAATAGCATAATTTTATACTTACCATCTTCATCCTACACGCAATAGAAATACTAAATTTTCAAGTGGCCAGCACAGATTACTGCCACGGCTCGCGATCGTTTTGTCTGTTTATGCCATCAGCTGTTCAGCTTTTGGTTCCATTTCACGTTCATTGATGAAACTTACCGCCTAGAATGCACTTTCTTTTTGTTGTACGGAACTGTTTCAACGGCGTAACATTTGTAGTGTTTCATAGCTGCATTCGATCGTAGATTATAAACACAACGAATGACATTCGACGCATGACGCACATATCAGCAGCATGAAGTGTGTGTGTGTGTGCGTGTTCGCTGTACAGGCAGGCGACAAGCAATGTTGTGTTAGTGCATCAATAAAAGGCAATCAGTCAGCTTGCTAAATAAAAAAAAGTGCTAAAAGAAATACCAGCTGGGGTGGATCGGATTTGGTTGCGGGATTTCTGCAAAAATTGTAGTGTGTATTGTTAAACTGAGCTTCCACTACGCTTTAGAACACTTTGGCGTAGTGGTTTCATAATTTAGCTGCGCGCAAATGGCTATATTTTAGGTGCAAGCCCTTCGGTAAATAATTGGTGTGTGCTTTGTTGGTAGAAATTGCGTGTCCACCGCACTACGACACAACGACGTTGATAATGAGACACTTGCAGTGAGCAGCATCACAATAGTCGATGGCAAACAACGAGAATACGTTTCCGAATTCAACACCACGCGCGAAGGACGACTGCTTTTTGACTCGTCAGCCAATCTAGCGAACGAACTTGGTTTCTCTTGGCGAATGTTGTTCTGCTCCACCTAGCGTCCATCGTCGTATAATATACCTTGTGCTTAGAAGCCAATATCCGGCACAATCGAAGCAGAGCGCTGTCTTTAGTTGATCGTATCAAACAAATCCTACAACTCCCTTTAGTGTAGTGCGTGTAATATTCGATGGTGTCATCCGTCGGATAACAAAGAACAGCATCGGTCAAATGACCTCCGAAGGAACGCTTGTGGATCTGGACTTCGGAGACACAAGCAGTAATCAAGCTGGCACCGTCGTCACATCAAACGGACTCACAACTCCGATCCTTACTGTCGGAAGCCGATCTCTACAGAACGACCTAAGGTCAGTTCCTCAGGTTCCACAGCCACTCCGTAGTAAGGTGAACCAACTATCGCTCATTTCCGGTGCGATCGAACCACAACAATCGCCCATTTCCCATCCCGCATCAGACAACGGTGATCAAGACGTAAAAGATGCGATCGTGAACGACCTATTACCGCCGAGCTCTGTACCGTTGTTTGGCGCCGCAGCAGACAATAAACAGAGCGTGAACAGCCAAAGTTCGTCGCGGGTGTCTGCATCTTCAGCCTCGACCGTGGCCACCACAGTAGTGGACACTGGGGACGGTACGCCGCTCGTGCTACCGGACGTCAGCTTCGAAGGCATCACGCTGGATTCCGGCATCGATCGAGAATCGCAACCCCTACTGGGGTCGCGCGATCATGAGATTACATACAATCAGTTTCCCGGTAAGTGTCCACATCATCTCATCTACTAATGCATACCTTTATGACTCATCGATTTCGAGCTTAACACACGAATGCAGTTAATAACTCCCCGTGGGTCCAAAGATGATGAGAGATGATTTGCGGCAATGTGTGTCACAGCAAACAGCTTCTTAAGACGCCAGCAAAATTTTAATCTTGTGGCAACAATTTGCTGGTAAATCGCTACACTGAAGCAGCATCATTGTAAGAGGTAGAATACGCAAACGAAAATGAATTGCGCTTATCTGGTTGAAGTTGTCAGCTTCTTAGATGCAGCTGCTGTGGGTTTTACTACCAGTGCTGTAGATTAACACGCACAGCTACTGCAGTCCAATATCCCTGCTCGAGACTCAACTCGAGGTAATGATCGAGCGTTTGTTGATTCGTCATGCAACGTATGGACGTCAAAGGTAGGAAAACCTACAACTGCTCCCATTTCATACCGTGTGCTGACCAACACATCGTTGAGGTTGAGTAACGACACAATCCCCCGGCGGGAGATTTGCTTCAAATGTATGCAGTGTTATTGGCGCAGTTACTGTCTAGCGGCTTATCGCTTTTCTTGCCCATGCTGCAACATGATGCTGGGTCGAGTCACGGCGAATCGTTGCTAAACTATTCAGTAAAAAGATTTGTTGTAAGTGAAGTAATCTACTCTATAGAAGCATCGGAACCTCAATTGGTAGCTACCATAATGGAATATCCCAGAGGAATTCATTCTTTTCCGGGGTAGATTCCTTATCACGTTTCTGGCGGGAAATAGCTTTGATTGTATTTTTGTCTTTACACTTTTTTTCACAATCCTATAAATTCCTTTAATCAGAATGCGTGTCATCATTTTTCTGTAAAAAATGGAGTAAGCTTTGGTTTTGAGTTTGTTACATCACGTTTTAATTTGAATACCATGTCACGGTTCTTATCAACAAATGATGAAGCATACCCGGTTACACAAACTGCTCTACTTGACTTGCTCTACGTTGCTTTCCTAGCCAATTGTTAGAATAAATTACGAATGCGTCGTGCGATACCATTGGTTTCGTTATCTAATGGATACAAAATAAAACTAACGACAAGGCTCAATTATATTATGTGCTGTGTGTTCCTTTCCAATAGTCTTGCTTCATCGTGCACATTTAACCTTGGCAGTGAAGCACGAAGCATTATTTTTGTTCGTTATTTCATTCCTCTTCGGACGGAACAATGAACTGATTGAAAATGGTTACCTTTTCTGTGTTCAAACGGTCCAAAAGAAGCTATAAAATATAGCCTCATACTTCTTGCCTACTCCATTGTGCCTAACAGATAGTAACGATGGCCCGGAGAACGAGAAAACATTTCATTAATAATGAAACGAATGTAACAACTATGTTTTCTATGAATTGAAATAAACCCCTAGAAATGGATGTCGAATTCTTATTCCTAGGCCGTTTATTCAATTGCTCATCGTTTTGAAATAATCCTATGATCCTTAAAGTTCAACGGCGAAATGTTATTTAAGGACATTTCAAAACTAAGAAGAAGCTCATTTTCATCGGTACTATATGCTGGAAGTAAGTAAATTTAACATACCCGTGCCAGTGCCAAGAGTTTCTCGGTCTTTGCGATAATCATTCACCTTAGCAACTATACAGCGAAACCTGTGTTTTGGCTCCGGAACAATATTACGAACAAACTTTGTTTTTGTTGCAGTTTACTTCATGTTCTCTTGTACCGTGAAGCTTTCTAGTGTACGCGCACAACTGGTCGGAAAAAGCTCCGAGTGAAAACTTTGGCAGCTTTCAGCAAAACGAGTACACGAGCTTCGAGTGGCAGAATAATGTAGAGACAATCCTTGGCCGGTAGGAGGAAAATAACACTATGCTGGGGTGGCGATAGAATTGATGACGACACGAAATACATACGCACATGAGGCCACAGCCGAGCTTTTCATTTGTTGGGCACCCACTGCACGTTTGACAGTCGGTAGTATGCCCTCCCGCAAATACAACGTGCTGCGGTGGATTGGTTCCTTCGCTCTTGTTTTGGGTGTGAGAGAAGTAGCTCCCCATCCCCCTTTGGGGGTCGTTTCAAGCTCGACTGATTTTCCTTTGCCGATCGGCCACTGTTTGGCGAGAGCTTTTTAGCTTCAGACGTATCGAGTCGTGGCGCCATCCGCCAGTTGAAGTTTTCACTTTCGGGCGAGTATACGGCAACCGTACGGTCGGTCGGGGTCCGGTCGCCCCCAGGAAGATTCCGGTACTAAAAGCTAATTCGTTGTCGTGGCCATGGTTTTTCAGTGATTCACCGTGCTAAGACAAAGCCGCTCCCATACCGAATGAATTGTTCTTGTATAAGCAGAGTGTTATTTTTCTTTTCCGTTTTCCTCTTGTCATACAGCTCATTAGCAGGCCAAAACGACAGCGCGCCTTGAGTGAGGAGTGAAAATTTGTGTGCACTTCAGAATAAGAAAACACCCTCAGACAATTCGCGTCGTTTAGTGTGTGCGTGTGTGTGTGTTTGTGTATTGTATGCGATTAGCAATTCGCATCTGGCTCAAGTGCGATATTTTTTAACGTGCTCTGTGGTACGTACTACGTCGCAGTTATCTGGAAAATTGATGACGTTATTACTGTTGTCATGACAAACTAGCCCATGGTTACAATCACAGTTGTGCAAGTAAACTGAACATTTTCACACCAGCGGTTCCTATGCTTCCGACGTAAACATAGCTGCCTCGAAGGATTATTATGCCGTCGCGTCAAGGAATCGAAGGTCGCACGTGTAGGGGTGGACATTCCGTAATTAAGTTACTCCAACGCAGATTCACACAAAGGAATCATTGGGTGGCATTTTAAAGTCCCCAGACACAGTTGTGACTGTCGTGTGTCTCCTCCATGAGGCAATGCTTGTGGAAAGCTCAAACATTTTCATCCTGGACGATAGCAACATTGTCGCCCCACTGAACGGTAGCGACATTCTGTCCGAGGATGAAGCAGAGCGACGCATCACCCCATCCCACACGGAAGGATCCCTTTCGGTGATCAACCCCACGTACCTGTTGGGAACGGACTTGTCAAACACTGGGACAGCTGTTTCCTCTACGATAGCAAACCGACGAATAGATCATGGTCCGGGAAGGCCCTGTAATATTATCGCACCCCCTACCGATCCCCACGAAGCTGTGTACGATGTGTTGCGGAAGGGAATCGGTCGTCCAACCGCTGACACGGGACACACTTTTCACTTCAATACCGCCATCGTTAGTTTAGCCGAGGAAGCATCCGGTACGGGTGCCCACAACGCTTCAACGCGTGTCGAATGCATCAACGGAGAGTTTCTTATCAATGACGATGATTTCTATCCGTACAACGATATTTCAGGTACGGTTGTTTAAATGTTGAAAAAACAAAAAGAATATTTATCGGGTGGGCGAAATAGAAAGGCAAGTACAGACTTTGCTGGTCCAACCTTCGTACAGTAGCAGAAGTGTCTCTTTCTCCCTCGTACGATACATATCCTATACGAGAGCCAGTAGTCATGTTCAGGCAAGCTCATTTGTTTGGGCTCAGTCACGTGGTTGGTTCCCTCAATACGGTGACACGTGAAACCGTAGTGAGAGAGGAACTAGGTCTGTGAGATTTTGGCCAGCTGTTCTTGAGGGTTTTTTTTTATTTCTTTTTTATTTTTGCTTCATCGTGGTACAGGAAACGAAACCCCTACAAAAGACGGTAGAAGAAATGTTGCATGCGGATATCCTGCTGTGGTTAGAGGTTTTGTTGTGGGCGAGTGGTCACGACTTTTCTAGAACGCTAGGATTTTCCACGGAATCGGGAATCGTATACCGGAAAAAGGGGTAGATGGTTGCATTCGCATCACTACGTGATAGATAGTGGTGTGGTCTGTACATACACAAAACCACAACTGAAGGATATCGATCTCTCCGATTATGTTAATGGTGATGAATTTTGTAGTACAAGCCAGCCTTTCCCGGAGGAGTGCGAAGTACAAATGCAAATGCACATTTGTAAGATTGTTTTGCATTTTATTACTGCTTTCGAGCTGAATTATTGCAATCTGCAATATTCAAAAGCACTCACGATTGCACAAAAGGGGCAAACAAACGTATCGATTGGCTTACGGTGGGTTAGTTCCACAGTACGCTGTACGCTAGGACATCTTATTCTTAGCCACATTACGAGTGTGAGTCTTATAAAACGTGACCTTGTACGTGCATTGGTGGTAGGCACGTTACGACCATCATCATTTCCGTACTTTCCAAAAATAATTCGAGCAAACAATTAGATTTGCTTCCCACAATATGGTGGGTATTGTGCTATATTTGGCATCTTGTATACGTTGGATGCAAAATCCCTCGCCTGAAGGATGAGACACATTCCCACATGACTAATGTCCGAATAACCGTTCACCGTCCGTAGGCCTGTTGTTTGCTATAATGTGTATCCTACTAACGAGAAAACGATTTTAAACCACATTTATGGTTTAAGGATATTTAAACAAAATTCCTAGTGCCTAGTGGCTACTATCCATAGATCAAAGCGTGAAGAACGCCGACAATTCTAAGCATTTTGCATGAACGTGGGAAATCTTTAATCGGATTTACACCATGAACCTGTGAAAACCTACGCCGTCTGGTACATATGTCCTCGGACCGCAGGGAGTTTGCATGCTTTTCGGTAAACAACCCCGAGAAACCACTGCCAAGGGTTTGTGAAAAGAGCCACTAATTAAAACGAACAACCCACCGACGTTACACGTCTTCAGACTGTATTGTGGTGGAAATGTAGCGAACCGAATCGAAACGTTGATTTTTTTTTCCTTTTTTGCGATAACCTCATTCGCATTTTGCCTTAGAACGTTTGTGTGACGTTGCGTGCGGTTAGCAAGGCACCATGTACCGACGAATTGTATGTAACAAACGTAAACCGATAAGAACTTGGGTGCACTATAAGGTCTAGTTTTAGCAATGTTATAGCAATTCGAACGCTTATACATCCACAGAAACTGCTGTCAAAAAAACGATCGCGAGATCGTCGTGAAAGAATGCGAATTAACGTTTGATTTGCGCTTAAAAACAGTTTTTATGTTGGTGCAATAATTAATAATCAATCATATTTTATGCTTCTTTTCCAGATGATCCTCACTTCAGTGATCTAGTGTACTCTGCGGAAATAGCGATCGATGCTGGCATCTATCCGGAACGTATCTACCAAGGAAGCAGTGGCTCGTACTTCGTCAAGAATCCCGCCAAAGTAAGCCAAAGTAAAAGTAACCCCGTCATCCCTCTCTCTCTCTCTTTCTTCCATACCTAACTGCTCATTTTTCGATGGTATATGGTTCTCAAGAAATATGTTGACACGATATATCCATCCTGCAACGAAAGAGCGGAGAAAACCGAAAAGCGATTTCATACGGGGAATTTCTATTTCATGAAGTGTCTTTATAAGAAATTTTGGTATGAATCGTACAATCGATTCATTTCACGGATC